>JABXWE010043773.1:0-17980 GCA_014611495.1 Limonius californicus | reverse complement strand
TTTTATTAAAGAGAAATAAGGACGACAGCAAAATAACAAAACAACCAGAAAATTACTTTCTGGAAATATGCAAGATAAGTACAGGAAATGTTCGGGATAGCGCTTCCCCTCGCTGTTTTGCTCTTTTGCGTTTTAAATAAACGATTCTATTACTTGGAGCAATAAACGTAATAGTAAGCTGTCTTTTTTGTTTGAGCGGTTTTCGGAATGCTTTCTTCCTCCTTTGTGATACTATTCATGATAGTTAAATCCTGTTAAGAGTTACGAAGTTTGGGGTTCAGAATCCGTTTTGACTGGAAAGCAACAACAATAAGTTACGAGCTTTCCGTGTTCTTGCTGAAAAATGCTGTGGTTGTGTTTTTGAATCACTGTGGAGCCACATCATATTTAATCAAGCTCCGCTGGCAATTTAAGATTTATTTGCCGTTTTATAATCTAAACCAGGGGCGCTCACAGGGGGTCGATTCGGTAGATCTGCACCGGTGCTATATGAAAACAAACCGTAGTATACCTGGAAAACTAATATCAATGTAACTGCTAAGGATGTTTTAAATAATTTGGCCTTTAAATTTAATATTTAGTCAGTTCACTTTACTTTATTTTCCGTTTACTGTTATTGTTATATACGATTATTTTTGTTTCTTGTCCACTCTAAATGTTTGTTGGTTTTCATTTTGTATTTGTTTTGTATTCGGGAAGTAAGGACCGTTTAAATATTCCCGCCGAATGAGGAGTGTTGTCAATTTGATGCATTGTGGGAGTGCTTTTGCGGTTGATGAGCTAGTCACTTTACCGTAGTTCTATCAGTGTATTCAGTTGTACAGAGTTAATCAAATGTATGGAACCATCCATTTATCTCGGTAACCCTTTGTTAGATTTTTCTGAATTTTACAGGGTGATTTCAAAATATGGTGGATTCGAAAATGTTACCACCAATGTTGCCACATTTCAGTTTTTTCAGAATTCCTGCCACCTTCATTATTTCAAATTAAACACCCTATATAATTTTTATAACATTCGATAGGTAATTTTTCAACGAGTTCATTGATATACAATGTGGTATTTTTAGTTTCAATAATAACAGAGATATCTTAAAAAACGAACAAAGTATTCCTGAATTATTAAAGCTGATTAGAACAAGAAGGCTGATTAGAAATGTCAATATCTTAATTATTAGAATATTTTAACGCATTGGCAATACTTTTCTTGGTCCAATCAAGTCCAAGTTATAATTTCCTTGATCGTATTGTGAAACAACAAAACTTTTTCGATAATAATAAGTATGTTTCTTTCGGAAAGAGACCGTATTGAAATATTGATGATGATTGGTTTCTGAGATAGAAGAACAACTCAGAAAGTTTCAAATCTCTTTAATACAACTGGCCCAGATCGAGAATATCACGAAGTACAGTACCGAAAACATTGAAGCGATTTGAGCATACTGGGAATGTGAAGAAAATTCGGAAATCAGGCCGTCCAAAAACAGCAACTACGCCTGAAAAAGCACTAAATGTTGTAGTTTCAGCCTTGGATCAACCACATACTTCTTCAACTCAATTAGGCTTAGATAATGGAATAAGTCAAATGTCGGTGGTAAGAATTTTGAAGAAGGAGAACATGAAACCCTATAAAGTGAATTTGATCCACGAACTGATTGAGGACGATTCTGATAAAAGAAATGAGTTTTGTGAAATTTTAAAGGCGAGATGTAATTAATAACTTCATTAGGAATATCTTGTTCTCCGATGAACCCACTTTTTGTCTATCTGCGAAGGTCAACAGGCTGAATTGTCGTTACTGGGCTTTCTAGAATCCTCATTGGGCCCACGAAAGCCATACTCAATTCCGCAAGAAATTGAATATTTGGGCTGGTATCATTGACGATAGAATTATTGGACCATTCTTTATTGAAGGAACATTGAATAGATAAGATAAGATAAGGTAATTTATTTAACTGTATTACATATAAAAATATATTTACAGCAGGTCTAGCAATAGATATTATAACACACATGTACATAAAAAGTTCTACAATAAACGGCATATTACAGCGAAACTTCTAAACATGCAAACAAAAGGGAGTGTCCAAATATTCCTGAACGCCATAAAAACACTTGTCAATTAAATAGTGTTTACCTTGAATTTGAAACAGCTGAAATTCAACGCTTTCACAAAAACAGGTAAATGATTGTATAATTTGAGATTCAGGGAATTCTGTTCGGATATGAGAAGCCTAAATCGAGAATTCCTTAGTGCATCACCGAATCTCGTTTTATGTTCATGATAGTCTCTGTTAACAGGAAGATTATCTATATTCTTGTGAATTTCGAGCAAGGTCACATAGATATATATAGATGGTAATGACATTATCCCAAATTTAATAAATATAGGACGGCAATGCTCCCTGCTGCCTGCATTCCCAAGAATCCGGATTGCTTCTTTCGGTTGACGAAAAATCCGTAAAGCATGTGATGAGTTTCACCATAAAATTGTGGCATGCGTGAATGAAATAGAGAGAAATACGCCAATCTTAAAATGTCAGGGGTTACAAATTGTTTTAAATTTCTGTGCAGGAATACGACGCTGGATATTTTTTTGCTAAGATAGTCAACATGAGACGACCAGTTTAAGGAATTGTCAAGTACCACTCCTAGCATAGGGACGTTGACCCCTATCGTTAAGTTATTGATAGATGAGAAAGTAATCCTTTGAGTTTTGTCTTGATTAAGATTAAGTTTATTGGTGTAGAACCATTTTTCAGCTTGTTTCTCACTTTGGACACACAATTGTAGAGAGCTATCAAGAGTTTTCGCAGAAGAAAGAAGAAAGCAAAGTAGTGTCATCGGCAAATAACAAATAACACACAACATTTAGGAACCATGTAATGGTACAGGTCATTAATATAAATAATGAATAGAAGAGGACCTAATACGACCCCTGAGGGACACCGTGCACTACTTGTTTGAGCGCAGAATTTACGTTGTTAATATTCACACATTGTGTTCTATTTTGAAAATAAGATGTGAAAAGACTGAGTGAGGAATTTCTTACACCTTAAAAATTTAGCTTATGCAAAATGACATCGTGCGGGACACAATCAAAGGCTTTCGAGAGATCGCATAATGTAACAGCCGTGTGATTGCCTTTGTAATAGTGACAGTAATAGATACCTCATGTTATTACAGAATGAAATTGTCCTTGCGCTGATAAATTTGTTCCCCGTTGGAAATGGTGGAGTACGTCAAAATATTTGGTTCTAACAAGATGGGGCGCCACCGCATTTTGCACGTAATGTAAGACAATGTCTTGATGACATATTCAGAAACCGATGGATAGGACGACGTGGGACCATCGAATGGCCAGCGCGTTCTCCGAATCTTACACCATTAGATTTCTTTCTAGATGAAAGACCAGAGAATCTCGAACATTTGAAAGTTGTTATCCGATGGAGGATATTCCACGAGAACACATCATAAACAGTGTAGATGCAGTGTATAATCGTTTAGCTCGTCAGACAGTCAATGGCCAACAATTTGAACACCTACTTAAATGACTAGTCACTCTTTGTTTTAGTTAGATTTGATCATTCAAGAGTACTTTGCCTATTCGTTTCTTTTAGGTATAATCTATTCACGATTGATTTGCCATCCAACAGGCTATGGAAATCTGGGGGAAAGTGTGGTATCATTGAAATTTGTCAATTAATTAAGTTGGGTTATGCTAGTTGTTCTTGATGGAGGTTATGTTTTTTGAAAGCAGGCAATGTTGCCAGTGCAGCTTGTTTGTTCATTTAACGTCCGCCTATTGCTGCTCAATATTGGTTTATAATACTTAGATATAATTATGATTTCATTATAAATAAAATAATAACTATAATTTAAATGTTGTAACACATACCAAATACATAATGCTGTTCTTCTTTCACGAGAATTCTGAACTCAAATCGTATGTATACAGAACATATTCTATGCCATTCTTTGTTGTCCTACATTTAGGTCTTGCAGCAAATTAAGAAGAACTAACATCTATGCCGCTCATGTACCCATTGACGACTCGCAGATTCATTTTGGTAGATCCACGTTTCGCGTAGGTATACGAATGTCACATTTTGATATTGGAGAAATTGTCTCAAAAATTTAATTTTGGATGCAACGACGTGTTTTTGTTCACATAACATTTTGCGTCCATTCTCCATTTTGTGTTTATAACCCATTGATTTAATAACTTTGAATAAAGTAGTCCTGTCCCCCTTGTATTCATAATTTTCGCGAGTCAGCCAAGAGTTTGTCGAGAGTAAAATGTTCATTCTTCTGATGATACTGCCAAATTTGTCGTTGCAAAACTTTTCTGAACGTGTAATTTAAGAAAACGTCCGTCTTAGCGCCTATACTACAAATGGAAGATTTCAAAACGTCCTGTCCTTGTGATAAAATGTCCCTTATAGAATGCTCAGACACCTAAAATTATAAGTAATTTGCAATTGCATATTTAAGAAATAATACATGCTTACCCCAAATATATCAATTAATCGATTTATAATCGTAAATCGTATGAAATCTGCCCTATTTCTTTTATAATGGCTGAAAGCTTTCACAATTGGCAGTTTAGTAACTGACTTTCGCCATTCTGACAATTAAGAAGGTATAATATATTATCTGTTTTATTAATTCTAAACTTACTAGATTATTTTAGAAAAGTAGGGGACTCTAGAGCTGGCAACAGGGCAATTTCATTTTGACATTGGTAGAAATCAATCAAATAATATTTAAGAAAGGCAATTTAAGAAAAAAAAACACAGCCTACTGGATGGCAAATCAATCGTGAATAGTGTATATCTATGTTATTATTGAAAATAAAAATATCAAATGGTATATCAACGAACTCAATGAAAAATGCCCCATAAAATGTTATAAAATCACCCTGTACGAAAATTCATAAAAATCTAACGAATGGTTACGGAGATATATGGATGGTACCATGCATTTGAATAACTCTGTATAATACTTACAAGCAACCAGCGTACCATGGAAAACCGGATTGGATCAATTGCAGTAGCAGCTATTCACTGCCCACCAAATGCATGCTATAAGAGGACAACAATACACGCAGTTCTTTAGGATTCTTGGGTACAGGTTCATTGCGGGAGGTGATTGTAACACCAAATATCTATGGTGGAGCTCCAGATCTCATACTCCTTCCCAAAAGGCCGTCAGCTATATTTAGCCATGCAAGAAAACAACCTTATACCCCTAGCAACAGGAGAACTAACTTATTGGCCTACAGATCGCAGAAAGAAGCCAGATATAATAGACTTCTATGTGGTGAAAGGGATGCCCGTAATTTACCTGAATAGTATATCATGTTTGGACATTCCCCAGTAATTGTTACACTAAATGTGCAAACCTTACAAAAACAAAAGTCTCCTTAATAAAAGGACCAACTGCGATATATTCATCAAACAAATAAATTTGGTATTTAAAGTTTACTCGAAGCTGCTATAATAAAGACATTAGGAAACAAAATCGCACTATTATGTCACCCTACATATGTATGTATACAGGGCGATTCATTAGCCTCTTTAAAACTGTGACAATGAAAACTAGATGTAATTTTATGAAGAAATGTTCATATGAATGTGGGTTCTATCTTTCTTTGTTAAGAAGTAATAGGGTTTCTAATATAATTATCTCAAGTAAGATCAAAGTTGGTTGTATTGGTACTTAGTCATGTTCAGAAAGGTATACAAGAAAATTTTATGAAAAATATGTTAGTAGTAATGTGCCAATGTATGTGCAGAACCTTTGTGGTAAGTATGATAAACATTGAAGTTGATTTTAATAATTTATTTATAATTTAATGTAGAAAATATTTGTCAATTTCCAAATGCATTATCGAAAGCATACCAAATGAGTTATCGAAATTTTCATCTTTTTGTGAGTAACGCATTTGTTGTATAATTCATGATAAGAATATTATTGTAAGTTTTTGATATTTGTTAATAATTTAGTCAATGTAATCCTGTCATCGTATTGGCTGAGTCGTTAGGGGTCGCATAAAGTTTTACTTATTTGTAAGCGGTTTCTTATTTGGTATTATGTTTGAAAAACAAAAAATAGGTGGCACTTTGACCATTGAACCGTAAGCACGCCAAAATGCAGCTCCGCTAAAAAAGGTAAATTTAGTGTTAAAAGCTTATATTTTGATTTTAAATAAGATGTTTATGTTTGCGTTCATATTCAGCGTGTTTCCTTCAACTTACGCCGAGATTTTGTGAAGATCTAAAAAAATTCGAATATAATCGAAAAATTGCAAGGTAGCATCGGTTCTTCAATTGTTTCTTTGATCATCATCTGTTTAGGGCTGATCTTCATCTTGTCTTGTTAATTTGACACAAATTTCAATGTCATTTGATGAAAATTTTAAATCTACAAGATTTAATTAAAAATAAGCAAATTAAAATAAGTGAAGAAAGTGCTTCGTTTAATGGAAATAATTCTGAGAGAAGAAACCCCACTAAGAAAATTTACCTCAAGTTAATTTGGGGGTTATAAATTTTCCCTATACTTATACAAAAGTTATGAACAATTAATGGTACACTCTGATTAAAAAAGAAGTTTTGAGAACGGAAGTTACTTACGTGTTGGTGGAGATTTGCAATCCAGAAACAACAACCTACTTCTCTAATTTTATTCAACCATTTCCTGGACAACGAGTTTTGGAACGGACGCTGGTGTAAGACGACCCACGTGATGCGAGAGCTTTCGAGCTGAAGTGCACAAATTCAAGACGGTACTGGATTCCACCAATGTTAAAGTTATATAAGGATTATAAGAATAACGAGGTGGGTTTTTCTTTTACCAAAACAAACACTTTAAAGAGTAAATAAATTCTATCTGGTGTTTAATGTTTAATTTGAATAATGAATTTGAATATTATCTTGTGTCGGTTAAGGGAAAGCATTTATAACGTTGAATTACATTGTGCTAATTAGATTTTGTATGGTTAATTCTTTTGATGATCCCTATGTTTTTTGTTTTTGTGAGCGTTTTCACTTTTTTATTAGCTATTCGAGACTACACAGTTTTCTCCGATTATAACAGCGACCATGAGATCTTTATAAAAGGTTGGTGCAATATTCATTTGATTTTGTGTTGGTTAAACAATTTATAGATTTGTTTATTTTGGATATTCTACAAGAGTATATCTTGGTTAAAGTTTTGTATGTTAGTAGGCGCCTAACGTTTTAGGCTTAAACAACTTTTAATTTATATTTTGCCCAACTTCGTAATAGTTATTGTTAAAAGAGTATCACAGTGGTAGCTCCGTTGGTAGAGCGCGACAATTTCTAAGTGAAACGTCGATTCTGGCTTAGGTTCAAAACCTAAGCAGTACTATATATATTTATAAATATCCTGTCTATTTTTGAAAACAGCATGTCTGTATCAGTTACAAGTATTTATTTTTGAAAGGGTTATCGGGTAAAGAAATTTTTGCTAATATGATAGAAACCTTAGGTGATAGGTGCCTTCATACGCCACTATTAAAAACTGGGTTGCGGAATATAAAAGAGGAAGATCAGATGTGAAAGATGAGCACCGCCCTGGAATACCAATTTCAGGGACCACTCCGGAAAACATTGATTCTGTCCATGATATGATTATAGAAAATCGACGTTTTGGGATTAAGAATATTGCAGACGCATTGCAAATTTCGTACGAACGTGTGTGTCACTTCATTCATCACGGCTTGAGCATGAGAAAGCTTTCGGCTAAATGGATTCCAAGATGCTTGAACGTCGATCAGAAGCGCGTTCGATTGACAAAGTCAAAGGAAATCTGCCGCCGTTTTGCAGAAAATTCCTCAAACTTTTTGGATCGGCTTGTTACTACGAACGAAACGTGGATCCATCACTATGACCCAGAGAGTAAAGAGTAATCCAAACAGTGGAAGGATGTTGGTTCTCCACGACCCAAAAAATTCCTTGTTCAAAAATTGGTTGGCAAGATTCTTGCTTCAGTTTTCTGGGACAAGCATGGGATAATTCTGGTAGATTATTTGGTACGGGGTAGAACTATCAGGGGAGCATATTATACTGAGTTGCTAACTAAATTTCGTAAGAAAATTGTGGAAAAACGCCGCGGAAAACTTGCCAGATGTGTGCTCTTTTTGCAAGATTTTGTAGATTTAGTTTGGGTTGAACTGGTGTCTAGCCTTTGAATTCTCTGTTTTCTCTTTCTTGCTCTTAGTCGTAATAATTGTATGAAGGTATTTATTAAACTTGACTGACTTTTTCACCTGGAAAACAATAAGATATGAGATTTGTGTATTATGTTCGACAACTGTCAACTAACATGTAATTTTGAAGGAAAATGGACCTTTCAATAGTTTGTTTTTTGTGAGTAATATTTGGATACAGGTGTGAAGAACATTTTAATACGATTTAGATAATCAGTAATTGTAGTAATATTAATTTAAGGTAATTTATGTTTAAAATGAATACGAATTTTGTTAAATGAATACGAATTTTGTTAAAAACAAATAATTGATAGACCGTGTGGGGAGTCAAAGCATTTCGTATTAAATAAGGAAGGCTTTCTCATACCAAAAAAACCGGTATACCAACTTTCAGTGCAATACGTTTACGATATTTAAAAAATATATATTTTAAAATTTAATTTGAACAACCTGTATCTCGAAAACTAAGCATTTGCCGACCTATGTTTATATAAACTTTTTGTAATAGGCAATTTTAGAAGTTATCTCGAGTGTTAAAGTTCTGCTACAGAAAACTGTAACACCCTGTATATATATTTATATAATAGAGTTCGTAAATGAAAACATTGTATTTCAATCAAAATATGTAGTATTGTTTTAGGGGTTGCAATAGATTTGGTTTATGTAAAATGTAAAATCATTGAAAATACAAGGAAACAGTAAATGTACGTATAACACCCATAAAAGCATATAGCTATACAACGAGGTCCTACTACGATCCTAACCATTTCTTAACAAAAAATAGTTTGTCTTTCACAAGTCTAGATAAAAAGCTTATTTTCGAAACTCAACATTGCAGCCTAATACACAAAATAAGTTTTATATCTTTTCTTTCTAAAACCCCTGAATTAAACCAGAATTTGAAGTCATTTTTACTCTAAACCGATTACGTAACAAATCCTATACTAAATGGATGTTAAACATTAATATTTTGATAAAAAAATGTACTTCTAAATACAGCTTACACGAATACGAGGCTTAGCAATTTAATCCATGGACTGGTACAATAAAAAGGAATACAATTTAAGTAACACGAGAAATATTTGATGTCTATTTTTAAGTAATCTTCATGTACTTTATTACACTTATTGCAACGCTCTAAAAGTTTTTGAAAATAGTTCACAAAGCTGTGCGAAGAAAGCGCTTTCAATTCGGAGGTTATATTTTTCTTAATATTTTCTACGTCCTGAAATCGTATCCCTCCCGAAATAGTTTTCACTATAGGAAAGCCAGACTTCTGGCGTTGAGTCAGGTAAATAGCGTAGGTGTTTGACCTCAACAGTTCGTGCTTCGTGAGAAACGACTTTACAATCAATGCAGAACATGGAGGTTCTTTGTCATGCCACAAGAACTATCTACCTTTTCTTGAGATTGCGTTCGCACTCGAGAAATATTCTGCAATAATTTCTTTATCAATTCTACGTCGAATGCACTATTGACTGTTCATGCTTCAGGCAGAAATTCCCAAAACCACTCTTTCTTCGCAAAACTGTGAACTATTAAATGCTGTTTTATTACTGATTTAATTTCACGCGATTGCAGTGCTGCAGGACTAATTTAGGAAATATTACACGGCTACATCTCTAACATGATTAGTTGAAATTCTAAACTGTGTATTCGGGGATCTGTTATTTTTCTTCAGCTACCTGTTAGTAGGTGGACGTGAAATCGTTATTTTTTAATAACGTTTCATTACTCGACTGAGCTTTATTGTTGCGCTAAGGAAGATAAACATGTTTCATATTAAAATTAACGATGACTGTAATTAAACCTGAACATGTCCAAAGTGTTTGCTTACACAGGATGTTCCGTAACTTATCAATAAGCTCTTGTCGGTCTTCCCTGATGCCCCCTAAATGCAAATAACTTGAAATTTTTAAGATCCGCTAGTTCAATTATTCTCACCATTACTCTTAAGTTCCAAACTTCAGTGTTGAATATCGTCAGAACCAAAAATACAGATTTATTGCTATTAATGCAAAATGGACCTTAGTAATGCTACAAGAAGTTTATCAGGAAAAGTTAGTTATAGTTTATGGTATTGATAATATTATGTCTGGAAATTTTGCTATATTGACAATTTTACGTGGATATTCTAAAATGTTAAGAATTAAGCCTGTGTGTGCCAATTTCTTGGTTCACATTTGAATCGACTTATTTTAATTTCGATTTGCGTTTCTATTTCTTTAGATTGTGAGTTTACAGTATGGAATTTACGTTTAATGAATATGTGGATATGCTTTGGATGGATGGTGATTGCCGTGGTAATTTTATTGATTGTACAGAGAGCGATATTCGAACAGAAGACATCCTGTTACTCAGACCGTCAGACATGATCAAAGGTTACGCGAACCTGGCAATGTTGGCCCTAATCCAGACTTAGGAAGTTGTCTACAAAGAATGCCAAATGTTTAGGAAGACGTCTTAGAGATAATTGAGCACAGCCAGGGGCAAGTACTCGTGGTATTGCCAGAGCCTTGGAGCTGCATAACGCTACGGTTCACCGTATCCTTCAGGTTAATAATTTGTATCCTTAAAAAATTAAGGTTCAGCATTTGCTACAGCAGGTTATCCACAACAAGTTTAATTTTGTGAGTGACTTCTGCACCAGCGCGCTTTGGACCATAACTTCAACAACCGAATTTTGTGGACAGACTAAGCTACCTTTACCTGCGACAGCTTATACAATTTACGCAACAACCACAATTGGGTTCATGAAAATCCTTTCGCCACTCATGATCGAAATTATCAAGTTCGGCTCAGTATTAATGTTTGGACAGGAATTGTATATATCTTGCTAATCATCATTCCAAACAGGCAAAATGGCCACAACTATTTACATCTTCTAAAAAAGGTAGTGCGAGTTGTTCTTTTGGAAAAAATACCACTAGTAATAAGGCGTGATATGTGGTGGCAACAGGATGGTGGTCTAGCACATTTTCTTATGAATGTCCAGATATGGTCAAATCAATACTATCTTGGAAGGTGGAATGACGGGGCGGTCCTGTGTTTTAGCCTCAAAGATCTCAAGACTTGGTTCCCTTCGATTTTTTTGTGTGGGGCTTTTTGAAGCATTTGTTGTCTCAAATTCCTGTAAACGACATTCATGTACTGGAAACCCGCATCAACCAAGCAGCCTGTGTACATTTCTCTGCACTCTGTCCACTCTGTAGTTCAATTCCAATGTTCCTATTTTTTTCTTGGTTCGTAGAAGAAAACTATCCTGCGGACTTTTAAAATTTCAGAGGGTATCAGGGAAGATCGCTACGAGTCGCTTATCGATAAGTTCCGGGATACCCTGTATATTCTAGTATGATAATAGCATTATATATGTTGCAGTATAAGATTGCAGTTAAAATATTAAAACATTGTGACAACCAGTAGAAGTTGTTTTTCATATTAATATTCATAGACTTGTTCAAGTAAAATATTTCGTAAATTATTTCATATTTACTGTGGAAAAATTCACAGTTCTTATGTGATAATTACCTTATACTACAGGTGTCTCCCTACTTGGCTGTTGTAGTGTCGTTAAATTTCTAATAAGCGTTGAATTTGCAAAACTTCTTTGTAGTATTATTGTATTGTGCTACGCCTGTAAGTGTCCTAGAAGGGCATCTACAAGACAACATAAGGAAAGAAAGCGGGATGTTCAAGTATACACATTTCTTTTTATTACTTCTATGGATTTTTTAAATTTGAATCTTCTAGTTTTAACATCGTTATATTTGTTTATTCTTGTAATAACCATAATCGTACTACTTTTATGTGTTCTCCATTTGCACATTAAGCTAAAACAAACAAAATTTCATAAATGAGAATTTAATGTGCATCAGACACAAATTAGATTTTCGCTACTACAGAAAACTGAGAATATTTAGTTCCTAAAAATGATAAGAAGTTATTTTTTTATTATGTTAAACCAGTTCAGCATGAGTATGCTATTCATAGTTGTGATCACATTCTGAATATAAAACATAACATTAATGCATAACTATGACACTGACAATAGTAGAGTGAAATAATATTATGAATAATTGTTAATCACTAGGTACAAATGCAATTAGATTTTTACTACATATATAATTAATAGGAAATCTCCGCAAAGCAGCCTTGGGGTAGTCGACGTTTAAGTCTTATATATATATTTTTCTTGCCTAATTGATGCACTTCCGCACTTGGACACAACTTTAAGTTTTTATAATATGTCACACAGGTTTTTCTAATGAACTCATCGATGGTTTGCTGATTTAGTTCGTAATGAATTTGAGTGTTTCTGACAAACCACTCGGCGTTTGTGATAATTCGCAGCACTTTGTTTTGGAACACTTGTAGTTTTCTTATGTGTACTTGTGATGCGTTATTCCAACTCGGGCACGCATAAGTAATTATTGGTCTCAAAATAGAATTGTATAATAGTAAACCACACTCAATTTTTAACAAACTTTTTCGATTTAAGATAGGGTATATTATAGCCAGTCGCGAATAACCCTCCTTCAATTTACGGTTGATATGGTAGCCCCAGGAAAGTCTTCGGTTCAGATAAACGCCCAGATATTTAACCGCACTGTCCGCAGCATTCCACTCAATACTTTTTTCACTAATTTATAGTTGATTTGGTGTTTCATATCGCCTTAGCGTAAAAACTTTGGCTTCTGTTTTGTTTGCATTAATTGTTAAACACCATTTTTCGAACCACTTTAGTAACTGATTGGTGCCTTCTTGCAATCTGGTAACAGTGTACTCCAAATTATCATCCTGAGCTATTAATGCAGTATCATCCGCAAACATAGTAAGTTGGATACCAGCAGGTTCTTTAATATCATGGGTGAAGATGTTGAATAGAGTAGGCCCTAATACTATAGACACTATTGGTTATTAAATCATGCCCAGGAGCCTTTTTCACGGATAGTTCTCTTACATAATGTTCCAGTTCCAAAGGAGATACTAAGTTTTCACAAACAGCTTGTCGTTCTCTTTGGTTCATCTCATTGACGTATTCATTAGTTTTAGTTACAAATTGATAAGAAGTAAAACTGTCTTAAATTATTCGCGTTTAATTATATTTTTATAATTACTATTGATAACTATATAATACTACATAACTATATAATAACTATTTGAAGTATCTGGTAGCTGTATGGTGAATTTCGAAGCTATCATTTAAATTTGTTATTATTTCTACTTACTAAATTCATGTTGAACCTTGCAGTTATCAGTTAATGGGAACACTATTGAAGCTCAGAGTGTATACAGGAAAGTATTTCCTCGAAGATGTTGTTCTATCCACCGTCTACTTCAAATTACAAAGGGCTTTTGTGTTTTTCTTGCACTTCTAGGTGCTTAAAGAACTGATGGAACCCTTGATTTAGGGAACACATTTTGGGCATATTTGAAGTGGATCCTACTATCAGCACCAGGCACGTATATACGTAAGTATATACAATGCGGTCGAAAAATGTCCTCCCCCTACTTATCATATTATATCATATTTCTTTATAACATTTTGTGTGCTTTAATGGGAGGCTAAATACTACTTTTTAGCCCATACTTAACTTTTATAACTTTCAAAATGGCGGCTAGGCGCCATCCTGAAATATTTTTGTAAATTGCAATTGGGGTCGAGTGACACCTTATTTGGAAGGTCTCTTTGAATAGAGTATATAATATACTATATTTGGGAAAATTTTATAGATTCAAAAACAAATGACTTCCAAATTATCTGTCACTTACATTAAGCAAAACGCTAAAAAATGTAGGAGGCGAAACAACAGAAGTAAAACAATTGAAATAATTAGTCTTTATGTTCTGTCACTTTAATTCAGTTATATATAATATAATATTGAGTGTTAAAGCCGGTGATACTAACAATAGTTATGGCGAATATTCGACCTTTCTGGAAAAAACTGAAGCAGTTTTTATTTTTGCTGAAGCCAATCGAAACTTTCACGAAGCTGAAAGAATATTTAATGAACGTTTTCCCGACCATCCTATTACGAGGCCGGATTTAAAAGCCCCTTTGCAAAAATTTATTAACACTGGAAGTGTGCAAAATAGGAAAAACCCTGGCCGACCAGCAATTTCAGAAGACAAACAAATTCAGATAGTCGGTGAAATGGTAGTACATTCTCAGCAATCAACTTCACGTGTAGCTGCGATATGTGATGTATCAGTGACCACTGTCAACAAGTTTGTAAAACAGCTTACGTTCCATCCATAGAAAATGAAAATTTTACACCAGTTGATTGAAGATGATCCCGATAGACGCATGGAATTGTGTGAGGTCATGACCCAAAGCATTGCAAGAAACCGATCCTATCTTCACAATATCTGTTTTAGTGACGAATGCATATTTTCTTTAATGGGTTGTAACAGACAAGATGTAAGTTATTGGTGCGATGAAAATCACCATGTTTTCCGGGAAGGTCACACCCAATTTCAGCAAAAATTGAATGTTGATAGGAATACTTGGCCACCATATCGTAGGTACCTTATTTATAGACGGAAACCTTACTGGGGAATTGTACTTGAACATGCTGGAAAACCTCATCCATCCGTTAATAGTTGATATTGCTGAAAATAATCCAAACGAATTTGACACGGATATCATATTCCAGCAAGATGGCGCTTCTCCGGATTTTAGCAGACAAGGTCGCAATTTTCTTGATGCAACGTATCCTTGACGATGGATTGGTCGTCGTGGTTCAACAGAATGGCGTTCGCGATTCCCTGACCTGACTCCGTTGGACTATTTTTGTGGGGGTATCTTAAATCGGAAGTTTTTCCAACCGAACCCGATTCTCTTTTAGATTTACGGCGTAAAATAACAGAGACTTGTGCAAATATCGGAGTTGAAACATTCCAGAAAGTATGGGAAGACAAATTAAATAGGTTTTTCTATTGCCAAGAAGTTCAAGGGGCACACTTTGAACATTTATTAAAATAGTATTATTATTCAGTTTTTGTTGTATAAAATAAGTTTTGTTGTGTTTTAGAATCTTCTTCTTCTACATTCTTCAATGGTGAACATTTCAAAAGCATACCTTTTTTGCTTTAATTCTTAGTTTTCTTCATAAACTTGTTAACGTTAATGATTTGTCATTTTCTTCTGGATAAATATTTTTTTACGAAACTCAATGGTCAGACGCAGAATTAAAATAACTTTCACATGAGGTGTCACTCGAACCCCATTGCTATTTAAAAAATAGTTCAAGATAGCGCCTAGCCGTCATTTTGAAAGTTATAAAATTTAAATATGGACTAAAAGTAGTATTTAGGCTCCCATTAAAGCATACAAAATTTTGTGAAGAAGTATCAAGTGGTTCAAAAGTTAGTAGGGGGGAAGACATTTTAAAACCGCACTGTATATAGGCTTAGGATAATATTATTTTAGACATTTTGCTAATAAATGCATATTTTCATTGTTTTGAGCATTAATGCATAATTTGCACCATTTGTCGGTTTAAATTGCATATTTATTATTTATACAATTTTTTTCATCAAGTACAGATTCACTTCGTCAAGCAGAAATTGTAAATAATCTTCTAAACTCTAAAGGTCCTGCAAAGTTCGAACATTCGCCATAATTATTGTTAGTATCACCGGTTTAATACTCAATATTCAAACGTGAGCAAACACATTGAAACACAATTGAATTAAAGTGACAGAACAGAAAAACTAATTATTTCAATTGTTTTACTTCTGTTGTTTCGCCTCCTACATTTTTTAACGTTTTGCTTAATATCAGAAACAGATAATTTGGAAGTTTATCATTTGTTTTTGAATATATAAAATTTTTCCAAAATATAGAATTCTACTCTACTCAAACAGACCTTTCAAATGAGGTGTCACTCCACCCCTATTGCCATTTAAAAAAATAGTTCAAGATGGCGCCTAGCCGCCATTTGAAAGTTAAAAAATTTAAATAAGAATGAAAACGTAGTATTTACCCTCCCATTAAAGCACACAAAATTTTGTGGAGAAATATCAAGTCGTTCAAAAGTTAGTAGGGGGAGGACACTTTACGATCGCCTTGTATGTAAGTAACCACAGAAAATAAATAAACAACAATAAAAAAATGTAATTTCATTTATAATGTCAAGATAATACAGATAGCCACTAAATCATATTTAACAATTGCAAAGCCTTAGATTTATTGAAAAATCCAGAAGCACAGATTAAATTTATAACCACAACCCACAAGGATTGTTTGGAAATGTATCCATCCCTAGGTTTAGCACGAGGTTTTTATTTTTAACCCTAAATTGACCGGTAGGGTTTGTGTTTCCGATTTTCAAGGTGATGGAACTCGCATATATCGGAGAGGAACTCGCCCGGAAGAGCTTGCTTCCTGTTTAATGCCCCATATACACACTCGAACGCAGGTGATGCTTTGAAAGGAAAATTCTATTATTAAATCGGCTGTATCGAGGATTCAGTTGAAACGAATCTCCATCGGGCGTTATTCTTTGATTGCATGTTTTTAAAAACTTCTGCTTTTTAAAAGAAAATCATGATTTTATTCTCTCCGAGACGAGCCGGAATGCAAATATAATTACGTGAATTTCTCGAACAAGTTGAAAATATCGTTTTCTGTGCCATAGTTGATTATTAGTGTGTCTATCTTCTCAACAAAACTTAATTAGGAAAGTGAAGCAGGTGTAATTAAATTACTTGGAACTTGTATTGGCGAAGTTTCAAAGGATCTCGTTAGGAAAGTTTCAATCTTTAACAACTGAGAGCATGAGTAGAGATTTTCTGACTTTCAAGTATTCAAAAGGAAATTTCTTGACTAATACCAAAGTCTTTATTAATGATAAAGTTTAATTTTAATTACTGCAGGTAGCAGAGACACAAAAAGAGCTGTGATTGTACGGCAACTTAACAAAATGTTACACTTTATTTAAAGAACATCTCACCAACCATCTATTTTTATCTAAACCCTGAAATTTAAGTCAAACAAGTTTTTAATTGCTATCCTTTTGGGCCTTAGAATACAATAAATATATTGTCTGTGCAAAACAAAGCGCGAGTCAAATTTAATTTCGACCTGAAACAGCAAAATTACATTCTTCCTTTAGCTTCAGCAATCAAAACCGCACGAAATCGTTACAGAAGAGGGATTTAAAATTAAATCTCCGTTTCAGTTAAATATATTTTTAAACTCCGAATGAAATTAGGATCACGGTTGTTTAATTAATTTCCTTACTACTTATTGTGTAGAGCTTAATCTCTTTATATCCACCAACCATGAAGATCGACGTTCTATTTAATATCTTTTCAGTAGCAACTGCAGTGGGTTTAAAGTACGAAATTAACTGCCAAAGTATTCTGGAACAATTAGTATTTTAGTGTCATTCGCGTGCCGGAATGCACTTTATCGAAAATTGCTCCTGATGCCTATTTTTGTTCTATGTAATTATTATTAATTTTCCTAAATTACATTAAAGAAAATGGTTGACTGCTGATTTAGCAGCTATTTTACCCAAGACTAGTATTTCCAGTTTGGGTAATAACCTACCTGATTTGATTTTAACAGGCAACAGTATCTCATTACATTTTAATTTATGAAATTAATTAGTTTATTATCGCTCCCATATTTTCTTACATAAAATTTATAAGCCTTATTGGAAAAACGGCATTCAATTTAAATATCTAGACTTTCCCAGCATAACTTTGTAATTAATGTAATTTGAACTGATTAATT
>JABXWE010043772.1:0-10815 GCA_014611495.1 Limonius californicus | reverse complement strand
TGCGCAGCATTAAGAAGACATTTTGCTAAAATCTTAGTCAGGTACTCTACACTTGTCTTGTTTGCTGGAGGTTGCTTTTGAGCATTGTTGCTCAGCTTGGCTTGCAATGAGGATATTAAATGTGAAGTATCCAATATTTCTTTGTTTAACAACCTATCACATTCGATTTCTGCTGTTGTGGGTGTATTGAGAGACTCTTGGATACGGCTGATTAATATATTTTCATAAGCCATTTTTTCTGCTAAAATACACAGTTCTGCATTACCATCCAATTTTCCATTTTCTCTAAGCAACCGTTTCTTCTCCGCCATATCAGTTAGCTTATCTCTCAAGAGTGTTTCCAATTGTTTGACCACGGAACTAGCAGAAGTATCTATTACATTTGCTTCTGAAGAACTTATAAGGAAGCCATTCAAAATATCACTGATGTCTTGAAGACTGTTTTCTACAGCGGACAGCCTGTCTATACTGGGTGATGATGATCGTTTACTTTTCCCATTTCTCACCAATGACAGTTGACAAATGCAGTCGTTAAGTTTTTCCTTCACAACTGTGAGGGTGGTACTACCAAGCCTCTCAATTTTTTCGGCTTCTTCTTCCAACTGCTTCAGGTTTGATTCAGAAGCACTCGTGGTAAGGGTATTTAGGGACTCACTAGAATTTGCAACGCTTGAAACTTTACTTTCCAATGTGCTCAACCGAATTAGAAGTTTCATTGGTTCTGATGTGGTAGCACTATCAAGAGACTTTCTTCTCAGCCTGCGTAGAGATCGTTGCCCCTGAAATAGATGGGTAACTTATACAACAGAAAAAAAATTATAGTAAGCAATACATATTCAAGAAAAAATGGTGATACTAAAATAAAAAGGCAGATTGTATAGAAGGTGGTTTTTTTCAATAATATAATAGCAAATCAAGCAGCTAAATTCTTGGGCAATTTTTTAAACAGTACAAACATCCTGTATACAGGGTGTTTCAGAATAACATTCTGAAACTTTAAGGACATGTAGAACTCATCAAAATAAGCCAAAAAGTCTATGTAAGCGTAAGTCAAAATATGCATCCTTATAGAGCCGCAAGTCTTCAGTATCCAAAAAAAAGGTCTGAAGCCATTGCAGCTATTATCACCAAATTTGAAAAACACAAACCCTCTAGAAGGGGGTTTTCTAAGGGGTTTGATACCCAAATTTTTTTGTGTGTACCCAATTTTAATTTAATACTTTATTTGACACAAAAATTTGTTACAAACATTTTTTGTCTGTTTTATTTTTTTGTATGATCACTCTTTTCAGGTAAAATGTAAAAAACATAATCCATGTTTTGAGATGCACTGTAGGAATTTCTATTAATCAGTCTAGTTAGCCTCAAAAAACAGAATTTAAATTGTCAACAATTAAAAAATTATAATTATATTAATAAAAATTTAATTTTAGATTGAACCAACAACTACAAAACTAAAGAGAAAAATGTATATCAAGAAACAATCGCAATAAATGCTCAAAATGTTAACCATTAGCATTTAAACATGCCCCTGTCAGTTTTCTGGTTAAAGGTCATACTCTTTCAAAAAAAAATGTATTTTTAATTTATTACTTTAACTTTTCATTAATTACAATGGTGTGTGAAGCGTTGTGGTAAAATATTCAGGTAGTCCCATATGTAAAAAGCAAGGGATTTAAGTCTGGTGATGTAGGTGGCCAAACTCTTGGTCCCCAATCCATCTTTGCCTAAAATCATTATTCAAATGATTTTTCACTATCATGAAAAAATGGGCTGTAACACCATCATGCATAAACCACATATTTTGCGGAGTTTTTAAAGGTATGTCTTCCAGCAGTGATGTCTGTTGCAGAAACTCCACGTTTTTCACCATTCAGAGATGGTAGAAGTTCAGAAGATCCCAACAATACGAGCATGTACATTACGGAATAATTTTTGTTGATGCCTGGATTATCTGATGGTATGTCATATCAGACACGACTATTATGAAAATTTAAAAACAATCCCTATTCAGTCCTGCTTCGTGTGCAAACAACACCAAACTATTAAAGTTGGTGTATTTACTTGACGCCGCAAAAACCAAAGACAAATTTCAACTATTGCAGAATAATCATTAGGATAAGGGCCTGCACACGTTGAAAATGGTATGGGTGTACCTGATGGTCATGTAGTATGTGCCGTACTGTCAAATGAGGAACATTTACTGTCTGGTATTACATGCAGCTTTATCTTCAACTGAATTCAAAACAATTTCTTCCACTTCTGGTGACCTTGACGTCCTTGTTGCGCCCAATTTCTAAGCATTTTTTAAAAATAATCCTAATCGTATATGTAGTTGTTGAATAAATACAACACAGTCATGATAATAATCTATCAATATTTAAAATTGTATCTATGTATCTCTTTTTCTAAATCGCTGATGAATATTTTTGAACATTTTAGAACACAGTTAGGGAAAGGTTAATGGCATAATCCTTTAGCCGCCTCACAATTGTCACTAGTCCTACCATACATGAAATGCATGTCTGAGAATTCTTCAAATGTAAACTTATTCATTTAAGTTTTTGACTAAATTAACAATAAACAGCAACCAGAAAGTGTCAACCATCTCAATTTTATTGATTGATGTTTACTAGATCTATGAACAGAAATTTCAATAATTCATCCAATTAAAAACATGAGGTACAATTTTTTCATTTTGCTTGAAAAAGAGTGATCCTAGAAAAAATATAAAACAGACAATAAATGTTTATAACAAATCTGTCTATTAAATAAACTGTATTAAATTAAAATCGCGTACACACAAAAAGTTTGAGGATGAAAATCATTCTGCTACTTAGAAAAATGCCTTCTAGAGGGTTTGTGATATTCAAACACACATTATTAAGGTCTTACTTACCTGTACGTCTGTACCACATTTGGTGATAATAGCTTTATTAGCTCCAGAGATATCCAAAAAACAAAAATTTTTTGAAGATTTTGAAGATCTATAACTCTGTAGGGGCGGCAATGGGGGTCGAGTGAACCTCATTTGAAAGGTATTTTAATTCTGCATCTGATCCTTGAGTTTCAAAAGAATATTCATCCAGAAAAAAATGACAGATGATTGAAAATAACAAGTTTATGGAAAAAAGAAGGCACCCAGAAAATTTTGCAATTTGCGGTCCGGATATGTTGTTGTCCTCGATGAGGCCAACAACATACCCGGACCGCAAATCGCAAAATTTATCGGGTGCCTTCTTTTTTCCATAAACTTATTTTCAATCATCTGTCATTTTTTCTGGATGAATATTTTTGTATGAAACTCGAGGATGAGACGCAGAATTAAACCTTTCAAATGAGGTGTCGCTCGACTCCTATTGCCATTTAAAAAAGTAGTTCAAGATGGCGCCTAGCCGCCATTTTGAATGTTACAAAATTTAAATATGGGCTAAGAATTAGTATTTAGCCTCCCATTAAAGCACACAAAAGTTTGTGAAGAATATCAAGTCGTTCAAAAGTGAGTAGGGGGGAGTAGATTATATGACCGCACTGTATAGACTTTTTGGCTTATTTTGATCAATTCTATGTCCTTAAAACGATATTCTGAAACACCCTGTATACACCAACACCCACAGGGAAACTAGTAAAACTCCAACCAACTACCTTTCATGCAATAACCAGATACTGCAATCTCTACTGATATCCAAAAAAACAAATTCTATTTCAAATATTCATTGTGGTTGTTATAACCAAAAACAATTCGTATTAAATAAATTTACTTACGGGAGAAGAACGATCATCGATAGGAGACGCCCTCTCACTACTTCGTTCCCTTTTATGTTTTCTTCTGCATCGAGACTTTTCTATAGCTAATATTTTGGCTTCCAATTCACTTACTTTGTCTTCAACTTCCTTGTTAATGGAAATACTCTCGCGCCCCTTCAGAGATAAAGAGCGACGTTTTTCTCTGGAATCCTGCAATTTAGATTTAAGAGAACGTGCTTGTTTTTCAGCACTTAACAATTTATTAGTGAGGTCCTGCAATCGAGATGCCATTAATGCAGAGTGTGCTTTGGCTTCCTGATGAGCAACCTCTAAACTACTTTGTAAATTGGCATTTTGCAGTTCTAAATCGTCATACTTCATGTACGCTTCTCGAAGTTCCCGCTTCACCGCTCGTATTTCCAACACGGCCTTCTCAAATCTGTTTCGCAGGTCCAGACATTGCTCTATGAGGTCATTTTGACTAAGGTTTTCCAAGTCTGCATCCAGATCAATATTGGTTAGGTCAGTTAGGGAGTTAAGGCGCTTATAACCTTGTTTTCCTTCCATTTCGTGCAGTTTCCTGTAAATTCGATCGTTTTCCTGGTTATCCCTTACGTACCGCTCATTTGCTCGATTTAGCTCTTCTTGAAGGTTAGCAACTAAGCGCTGTTTGGCTTGGAGGTCTCTAGCCAATGTGTTACATCTTTCTTCGCTGTCTCTTGCAAGGGCCTCTGCGTCAGTAAGGCGACGTTGCAAGCTTCTCTGCTCTCTGGAATACTTCTCATCTGCTTGCCGGATTCTTTGGTTTAATTCACGTTCTGTTCTCTCCAAGGTGACCAGTAATTCATCCGTCTGCTTCTCGCGGACTAGAGACTCTGACTGTATTTTCTTTAACCTGTAAATAACAAGAGAACAATAAGAAATATTTGTAGAAATGTCTTTTTGATAATGCAAGGGGCCCTGATACTTCCCAGGCAAAAATAACCATTATTTATCGAGAGAACTTCAATAAACGCTAAATTTACATTAGTAAAAAGAAGAAAAGTCTCTACAAATGGTAAAGGATCATCAAAATCTGTGGTTATGCTGAGATTTAAACTGTTCCAATAAAATGGTATTTGGACTTTAGTGAATCCATAAGCTGTTTCATAATAGCCAGAGGTACTACTGTTTTGTGATTGATGTAAACCAAATTAAAATAATTTTGTTATATAACAAGCTGTTCAAGGTATGGAGAACACAATGTAATATATGTAGTTGTCACTATAATAGGAGAGTTTTGCTGTAGTGCACTCAGATAAGCACTAAATTTACTCATGCTAAATCACTTATAAGTGATATAACTACCTAAACTCTACTTGTTGAGCATTGAGCTAAAACGTAAACAAACGCTTGATAGGTACGTTATTTACCGGATATATATTTACGTAATATTCCTTGCGTTTCTAAATTAACGTTCGCGCCGTCAGAATTCTTTTTTAGAAGAATTGGTGGTTCTGAAAAGAACCATTTTTTTAAGTAAAGGTATTTTATGGACTTGGAGACATCTGCTTACCGGCATTTACCTAAGTTTCATCGGTATAAAAAATTACTCGACCTGCTTCCCGCTATTTTCAGATAGTTTTAAGATAATTTCGACGCCACGCGATAATATCTTCTCTATCCATTAACATGGATTAATGGCAGCGAGTTGAACATTTGAAATTTAATATTTTTAATATTCCATATAACGTCGACCTCTTAAAACTCGGCAATTGGTCATCATTGTTAACGACCGTCAAAATTTTATTTATGGTTGGTATATTAGAAATAGGCAGATCCACAGAGAGACAGACATTCCTACAGTGCAGCAGTTCATTTCAAAAACCGCCAAAAAATTTTATGACAGTATTAATCTGTGCGATGGCGCTTCATATTACAACTTAGGTCAAACATCACTGCACACTAGACTAAAAAGAAAACTACCAATAGACCTTCTGAACAGTGATAGTGAGTAAATTAACATTCAAACCCAAAATACTCAAAATGATTCAATTATACGTGTGTGGTGTATACTCATATCTAAACAATAAGTTCCAAACACTGAACTAGTGATTAGTGATTTACATGTCCAAAACTTATTAATTAACACTGCCATGAATAGCAGTCTCTGCTGAACTGGCATAATTGTATTAAAAAAAAAAGATTCTATTAGTGTGCTGTTTCCCTAACTACAAATGTTTATAATATTAATTACTTTTGAAAATGACATTTTGCATGTTAAAATACATATAAAGCCGAAATAAATAACGTTGAAATTGTGATTATCATTATAATTTTTAAAATATATCTGTTAGAAAAGGTTTAGGTTAGGTAAGCTGAGATGACAGATATGGTTATAGGTTAGGTTAGTTAGGGTAAGTTTGCAAATTAGGTTAGGTTAGGTAGGGTTACAGAATAAATCAGTTTAGAATATAACCATCTAACAGTGCACATTTCAGATTAACCTATTTGTATGACCTGTACTCTTTTTCAATTTTTAGCATATATTTTAGAATCCTTCTCATGATGAATAAAAATGATATAGTAATCATATGGTGACTTAAAATTGGCAAGTGATTTGTGACCTACAAGTTCGTTTTTCAATATACCATTACTGAGTATAAGCATATTTTGCAATATTTATACAGCTCTATAAACTGTGTATGATATTATAACCATACTTGTTTAGGAGTCCCTGTGGTACTTGTATAAAGCATAAACTAAAAATTATTGGTAACAGAGGAGTATTTTTTTAATATTGCCTATACTTCTTGTGTTATTCAAAAATTGATAACAAATTACCTTCTTCGAGTATCTACGTATTTTATTTTTTTCTGTTTGACGGGTTAGACCAGCTTACTGCCCTGCACACGTGCAAAGAGGGCTCACAGAACCTACTCCATTGTAGGTAATTAACAGACTATTGGCCTATACACAGAAGAAGAAGAAATGCATACACCCCAAGAAACTTAGGAAATTGTTTGAACTATTTATCCCAATTTCAGTGGAAACTTCTGATACTTTTATGTAAGGGGAATTATAATGAATTCTTCTTTTTCAAACAAATACAGGTGTTTCATTTAAAAACTAATTTTAATACATTTCCTTGGAAATAGTATTCCATATTGATTACCGAAAATCATAGATCCAATTATAATAACAAACTTGTTTTAAAATGAAGTGCCACGTTGATGTTCCATAGATCCACTTTTTCTAAAATTGAACAAAAATATACAGGGTTTAATGAATTATTAAAGTATACATGAAAATAAACATTATTTGTTAATAAATGTATGGTCAAAAGTGTTTCCTTTCAGGCATAGAGCTTCTCAAAGATTCTTTAAGAAGCGGCTAAATGTAGGCAACTCAATTTACTATCTACTATTTGTTTCCATAACGATGGAAATTAATACAGGATAAATAAAGCCCTCTTTCCCACTTTTCAAATTTGTCAAAATTGACGTTATTTGAATGCATGTATGTCTAGATCGTTTTTTTTTGAATTCCGTGTGACCTGTACAATAGTATATTATAACATGAATTACAGAAGGCAGCATATTCAAACACGAATCCGAAATTCGGACACGAGCTGCGTAGCGCCGAGTTTCCGAACGGAGGAGTGCTTGAATGGCCTTACGAGTTTTTTATACTATTTTCTCTGTTTCGGCTTCCATTTACATTATTTATTTTAATTTTTTTATAAAAATAGTTGACAATTTTAGGAAACTTTTGGTAGAATATAGCTAGGTTGGCAGCAATTATTTGTGTTTGTCAGTTGTGGGAATTCGACGTTTCAAAGTTTATTTAACACGAAATCGACATTATAGTTTAATGCAAAATATATCAATTTAAATTCCGCAGACCGCGATAATACTCAAATCTGATAAAGTCTTTCAGCAGGGAACATAGACTTAATGTCAGACCGCAGGCATACCAATCGCTGACAACAAAATGTCACTCAAAATCGTTTAAGAATGAACTCCATTCTAGTCTTAAAAGTAGTGCGAGAATAATGTCATTCTAATACCGAAACAGAGAAAATAATTTAAAATGCAATATGGTTTGCCTATTTTCAGGTACTTCTTAAAGAATCTTTAAAAGGCTCTATTTTCTAAAGGAAACACTTTTGGCCACCCATTAACAAAAGTTGTTTGCTTTGTTGTGTTTTGCAAGCCCTAGAAGTTTGTTAGGCTTTATTTATCCTGTATTAATTTCCGTCGTTATGGAAACAAATAGTATGTAGTAAATTGAGTTGCCTACATTTAGGCGCTTCTTAAAGAATCTTTGAGAAGCTCTATCCCTGAAAGGAAACATACACCATACATTTATTAACAAAAAAAGTTTGGTTTCATGTATACTTTTAGCCAATGTTTTTCAACCAGGGTGCCGGGGCACCTTAGGGTGCCACGGCGCCACGATTGGGGTGTCACAAAGTTTAGACATTTTCTTGGAAATTTATTTAAATGTAGTTCAGGATAGATAAGTCACTACTTTCCTTCTTTACGTGTTGAGGATTACGATTGGATAAGAAATCCATTCATTGTGGACGTTAATGAAGTAAAGATAAATCTTGAAGAGTAAGGAAGCACTAATTATTGATTTAAAGAATGATGGCAATTTAAAACTGAAATATAAGGAATTGAATATTAATGCATTTTGGACACAGATAAAACCAGAGTATCCTCAATTAGCTAAAAGAGCTCTCACAATATTATTGCAATTCTCGACTTCGTATTTGTGTGAATTTGGATTTTCGGCTCTTACGTCCATCAAAAATAATAAAAGAGAACGTTTGCAAACGATCGAAGAAGAAATGAGAGCGTGTCTCTCCAATATTCTGCCCAGAATTAAAAAAATTTGTGCATCACGTCAAGCTCAGATCTCTCATTAATTAAAATTGTTATTATTTACGTATTTACGCATCTTTGTGTAATTTGATAATAAAACTAGATTTAAAAAACAATAGCGAGACTATTATTTTACATGTAGGTAGGTATTTCGACATAATTCAATGGACTTAAATTTTGATTTTGAACACATAGAAACGCTTTTTTGCATTAAAAAGCTACTTCAAACTGTCAATTTTTACAATTTTTCTTCTCCGCGGAGGGTATCCCCACCTCAGCGTTGCGCGTAATATTGGTTTTCGCAAAAAATTCATCTGGCCCATTAGCCCGCCTCCCCCTTATTCAGATTCTAGATCCGCCGCTGGTCAAGGGTGTCACGTTTTTTTATTTTTCAATCAGGGGTGCCATTCAATGAAAAAGGTTGAAAAACACTGCTTTAAGCCCTAGAAGTTTGTCCCTGCAATTCATTAACACCCAGTGTAAGGAATATCATAGTCCAAGCTTTTTTGTAGTATAATCAAAATATTTTCTAGGACCTACATGTCAAAAGTTTTTAATGTATTTTCCAAGTCCTTCTCTTTCTCCTACTACATTACATAAAATAGAGTTTATATTATATCTGAGAATTTTCATAAACATTACACATGCTACTGCTTTTTTAAAAATTTAATCAAGATATTGCAAGATGCCGAACAGTATCCAAAGTCACATACCATATGATAGATACTCAAACCATATGATAGATACTTAAATACAGCTTGCCGGATTTAACCTTGCTGGTGGGAACCGCGCGGCGCGAGAAAGAGTGGGCACTAGGAGAAACAGAGACGAATACAATGTATATGGGCAGTTGGCATTCGGTACACTCAGTAAAAGAAACGCGCGTACGCTTCCCTGCTTTAATTTTATATTGCAACTCCATTGCACGCACTTTTCACTAGAGTGTACAGCGATGTTGACTGCTACAAACACACGATGAAATGATCTCCAGGCCTCCCCCACCAATTTCGTGGTAGTGCGCAATGTTCACTCACAAGCAAGGTTAAATCAGGCAAGCTGTAATACATTTTTAATGTTATATTCAATCTGTAAAAGCTAATTTCACATGTGGTTTCCTATTAATTACATTACAGTTAACGTACCTTGCTAATTCGCTTTCCAAATTCTGAACTTCACTAACAGCATTTGAAAGTTGCTTTTTAAGATCGTCAATTTCGGCACTTTGTTTATTTAATGTATTGCAGAGTTCAACCTCTGCATTATCTTTGGCTGTGTCTAATTCATCTGTTGAAACACTATCTACTGTCGACTGTCGGGACTGTGACCTGGGCAACCTAGGCCTTGCTCGAGCTCGCTCCTTGACACGAGTGAGCGGCGTTCGAGTAAGTGGTGGTGAAGGCGGGAGTTCACCCCAATCTTCAGAACCTCTTCGACCACCCTCTGAAGCTGTACGATACTCCTCATCACTGGAGAGAAGCAAAGATCGTGGTGTCGCTGGAGTAAGGGGACTGTCTGGAGTATCTGGCACAGCTTTCTTTAGGGCTTGTAGCCAGTTGGTTCGAATTCCTGAGGTAACAGCACTCAAGGTTAGTGTCTGCCCGGACCAGTGAATTTGGAAACCATATCTGGTGTCAGTTGAAGCTTCATTGAAACCAGTTACAGTTGAAAGCTCTATTGTTACTTCTGGAGTGCCATGCTCATCTTGATCACGATATGCACTCAGGGTAGGCCCACACAGTATGCACCAACGTTTTGACCAATCACCATCTTCAGTTTTTAACCATAACCAACCCTATAATTTAGTTTACATACTTTATTAGTTACAAATTTTAAATTAAAGTGTGATGACACTTAAAGTGTTAAAGTTTGCTAATGGATGTATTCCTTGTCTCTAATTTTATTTCTTTTTCTTTATGTGTAATTCTGTTTGAATATTATTTTAGTTTCAGTGGCGGATTCCTGAATTTTATTTTACTTTCTAATTTTCTATTAATATATAAATACCAGGATCATGATAATGATGATGATGATATAAATACCTAACAATATGTGAATTTCATGTACATAGTGAGTAAAAAAAAAAGATTGTAGTGATAGTTCAGTTGGTAGAGCGCGCGCTTTCTGAGTAAAACGTCTATTCTGGCTTGGGTTCGAAACCTAAGCATCACTATGCAAATTTACAAAAATCTTGTCTGCAACC
>JABXWE010043771.1:0-24039 GCA_014611495.1 Limonius californicus | reverse complement strand
TCTCAAAAACTATTTAAAACGAATTGCTAGATGCAATCTTGCAAATTTACAAGCAGGAGATATTAAAAGAAATTAAATAAAATATCATTGCTTTGGAGGCCGATGAAACTACAGACACTTCTAATCATCAGCAAATGGTTGTTATTATTCGATACGTGTTTAATGGACAAATTTTTGAACGCTTTTGGTCTTTGGTATAGGCATGCATTTCCACAAAAATATTTTGATGAAACTGTGAAATCTTATCCTATGTTGGACAGTGTAACATTGAAAAGTGAACTTTCAGCAATTTATGAGCGCGATGACATGTGTGACGTAGGTGGTATTTTGCCACTTTTAGTGACTGAACGCATTGGCGGTCCTATCAGTAGAAAAGAAGTTCGTCCAGTCTATCCCGGATTTTGACAACAAAGTCATAGACGTCTTTTCCAGCATGAAAAATAAAAGAATGGATTTTATGTACAAAAAATAGGTAAGATTTTTCTTGTGCCCACCCTCTTTCTTAACTCACGAGCCGCCACTGAATTTTATGATTTCCCAATTTAGCTTATTCAAGCTATGTCACTGTATTTCTGGCTGGAACTCTAGCACTCCTCACCTGTGCTTAAATCATTATACAGATGGCCTTTACTAACAGGATGATCTATATCATGTTGACAGCCAAGCGGCGCTCAAACCGCTGTCAGAAAATGTACTCAAATGTCCTAGAGTGCCATAAGAACTTATTAGAACTGGAACAATATAATAAGCTGTGCTTGGTATAGGTACCAGGACATCATGGAGAATATGGCAATGAACAAGCGGACAAACTAGCAAAAGCTGGAAGCGAAACATATTTAGTCCCAGGGCCCAGAACCGACCTACGGAATAGCGTACGGTACGGCGACAAAAGAACTAAATTTAGGAAGGGAGAAAATACGGCAGCTAACAGGTATCCTTACCAGACACACTCATCTGAAAAAATCATCCACCATGATAAAGCAAGCGGACAATTCAATATATAGAGTCTGTGAAGAGAGAGAAGAGACACCCCTTCAATGGTTAATATTACTGCGAATATCTAATGGCACAGACAACGACTTTATTGAAACCAAAACTGGAACATGATATGGTCAAAAGGCTTCCTTGAAAACAGTCCTTGGATTTTTCAGGGAACCAAGACTCCAATGTGAAGTCGCGAACAAATACTGGGGGCACAATAGACCATACACGCCGCGGTGCATGGGACAAGAGCCACTTTGAAAAAAAATTGAAATTACAGAAACCATTAAAATTCGTGTACTTACATACATCAATTTTAGTTAAGGACCTTCTCGAGGCAAATTGTTAATGTTTTTAAAAGTTACAACAATTGGTTTGAGTAAAACTAGTCAGAACCAGTTTGTAAGGTAAACGTCCACGCAATACATTGCTTTGACACCATCTGGAAATGATTAAACATTTTGAATTTTAATATCTCTTCCTAACGAGAAGTTGAAGGAATAACAATGGTTAGACGTGTTAATAGAGCTTGACAATTTTTTTAAACAAACACCTAAAAATTTTGAAAACCAACAGTATTTTTCGATATTAAATCAATGTAAATTTTAGCTCGATATGTTCAAATACATTGTTAGGCAGTGGTTTTGCCTACTGTGAATATTACTTAAATGTATGCTTAACAAATAAATATTTACAAAAACCTTCACAGCTCATAACAACATCTGTCAAGAATAAAAGGTTTAAGCGGGAGGGTGGCGATGTTCACCCGACCGTGGAAGTGTTTCTTGGAATGTTAATAGTAAAAAGGGACAGTGGAGTGTAAATTGTCGAGCAGGGCAGTCTACAAGAAGCAGTGCTATTGGTAGCTAGGCGTCAGCTTGCCTGTCTTTGGTGTAATAACTAAGTAATAGGGTTTGCGAACTTATTAACTGATTGTGATGCGATTATCCTCTAAGCTCAGGCAAGGTGCGAATTTAGTGTTACCATTTATGTATTTTTATATAAAGACGGACTAGAATCGCAATATCAGCTAATATATAAACAGTGGCAACGCTGACGAGGTTATGGCTTATATCTCATGAAGTGTTCTATGAGTTCGCTCACTCAAATGGTGACGTATTATTTACTGGATATTATACGTGGTTTACAAACACTGGGTCCTATTATTGATATTATACAATATTGGTGTGTCTGTGTAAGTAATTGTTGGAAACAGTAGCTTAGTGAATATAATAAGTAGCTATATGAGTAGATAATGTGTGTGGCATGCTTAATCACTTTTAATTTAACAATTATTCGGGAGATAGTCAGCTGGCAAAGGCGACCTCGTGAAGGCGCCTAGTTTGAATTATTATTTTATTACTATGAATGTTACACAAAAAATCGAGTATCTGGCTGGACATAGTCCAGTTGCAGAGTTCTCTCTGGAGGATTGGTAAACCCGGAGATACGCATAAATGTAGTAATTATTCTATGATTATGAATGGCTGCCGGTACAGCAGCTAGCCTGCAGATGAGCTTATGTATCCTGTTCGAATCCCAATCCAGAAGTAGAGTGCTGTAGGACCCCCGGTGACTAACTGCTCAATATTTATTGACAGATTAGTAAGTTTGTGTTCTATTATCTGTTGCCTGTCACTTGCCTGTCGCCGCCACTGAGTTCTGTTCGCATCCGCTGTTTGTTTACCCAGGGACTCCATAAATGAACTGCAGGAGCGCTGCAACTGTATTTAAATTTAAAATTAAGTCGTTTTCATACGGCCCCCCGTAAGGTCGACATAATTTTTTGTTCAACCGTGATTCATCTTAATAATAGTCACTCGCTTTCACTTCAACTATTCCATTTTTACGTTTCTGATCTGTCTTTTTCATATTCCTTCGTTTAATAAGAAATGCTGTCGAGCCCCCTCACAATCATTTCCTATAAGCAATTTATTTTATTTATAGGATAAACTGTTATATAGTTGTTAAATCAACTGTTTTTTGTTATAATTTAATGCATTGCATTGCAGATTCTGTTGATATTATCTAACTACTCGTTTTAAAATCTTTGGTATAAATGCACTGAACATTTTCGCATTCCCTGATTGATCTAAAAATTCCCAAGACTATGCAGCAACATTCAAAAAAAAATTAATTAGTAGGAAATCCTGCTAATTAACATATACTAGTACTACATTTTTTGTAGAACATGTTTGTATATTTTATACGGCGTTTTACCCGTTTATACAGGACATCATTCTGTATTTTAACATATATACAAAGTATAAAAAACATCTAGGCGAAGAGTTTTGCTTTTCATCTTTCCATGCCGTATTGCGGTAAGAATGAGTACGAGTTGTGTCGCTTCATACCCTTTTCACAAACGATTAAAACTGTGATATTTCCAGTGTTGGGTAAGTTACTCTAAAAAAGTAACTAAGTAAGTTAATCAGTTCTCGGCAAAAAAGTAACTAAGTAAGTTACTAAGTTACAGAATTATAAAAGTAACTTGAATAAGTTATTAAGTTACCATAAAGAAACTCGTTATTTTTTTAAGTTACCTTTTTTTATGAGACGCTACTAATGTACGTGCAATTACTACCAACTTAATATCAACAGAAACACACATTTATAAGCAATTGTTTATTAGCAAATATTCTATACGTGGGGGAAGGAACAGGCTTAGAGCTTAGAGGCGCTGGTTCAACGATGTTTTTGGGATTTTCCCAGGATTCTATTTTATTTTTCGTTATTATTGAAATATAGAGACGGTGAATGTATTTTCGTCCGAATTAGACACCCCCAACCTGCGCACAGGCGTTAGGAATGTACGTCCCAGTAATCCGCATACCTGCTCAGAGAGCTTCTAGTTGTTAAAGGATTAAAGATTACTGGAAAAAGCTGTCACCGCCCAAATAGGATCCGTCAAATATTATTTATTATCGACTAAGTACAAGAAGGTATTCCTGTGTTCCGTATTAGCATTTGCATACTAAGGCTTTCGAAATTTCAACAAATTCTTCAGCTTCAGGTATAATTTCTTAAATACTAGGCATTAAAAACCGAACATTTTAAAATATTTTACATTTGTAGCATGAAAATGTAACTTGTCATATTCAGTTACTAAAGTTACTACATAATTGTAACGTGTTATAGTTACAATTACTGAAAACACAAAAGTAATTAAGTTACTATTAAGTTACTGAAAAGTAACTAGTTACTAGTAACGAGTTACTTTTACTTAGTTACTACCCAACACTGGATATTTCCATCGTATCGCTGGTTCTTTTCAATTTCAACCGCGACTTAAATTTTGTAATGTTCCAATTTAGAATATGAAAAACTATTTTACAGGCAAAACAAACACACCCAAGCATGTAATTAAAATAATGGTCATTTTAATCAGACCATCGCTTTTTTTCTAAAAACCAGTCCAGTTAGTTTGTTTATTATATTTATTGTTTATGTTAGTACGCAGTTTTCCTTGAGAATCTTTTATCTCGTTAGCATTTGACACTGACCAAATAATAAGCATAGGGAAATCGGGTGGGCGGCTGGAAACTGCTGCAATGAACTTCTCAGTAACGAGCCGATTAATCGAACTGCATGTACAAATGCATTTAATTTCTACGATTTATTTATCTTATGTTAAACACATCTTTAACGTTGGTTAAATTTGAAGGAAGCAATTAATAGAAACACAAAAATTCATCGTCTTTAACATCAACAGGCGGACGTGCTTCGAAACACAATGACCTCATTATATTTTTAGGCCAAATTTCCGGCCAGGGACGGACTGGCCAAGGCGCCTTGAATGGCACCCCGACTTTGTAAGGCCTCCAGAAGCTCGAAATATACACTTCGTTTCGTATGAAATGCACCACCCATTAAAAATAAAGCTACGGGTTTGAAACTTTGCTAAAATAATGTTTCATTATTGCGTATGAAATGATCAGGTTTTTATAAAAAAGATTAACAATTATAAGAAAATAATAACAACAACGAAAACAAAATGAATAATTCAAGCATTTACTCGTCGTGGCATGTTTTCTATCTAAGTGGTCTATGTTCTCCTGGGGTATCTCGTTCCATATAACCTCAAGTTGGTATTTCAGCTCGTCTAAGTTGTTAGGAGTTCTTGGCAATAATCTTAGTCGCCGGCCCATCATGTCCCAAAGATGTTCGATTGGAAATAAGTCCGGTGATCGTGCAGACCAGCGCAACATTTGCAATTGTGCTTGTTAAAGGTACGTTCTGGTAATGTTTGCAGTGTGTGGACGTGCGTTATCCTGTTGGTAAATACCGTTTGGCAAAGTCTGCATGAATGGTACTAACACCGGTTCCAGAACATTATGAATATAGCGATAAGCATTTAAAGTGTCTGGGACGAACACAAGAGGAAATTCTCCAAGAATCGGGGGTGTTTGAAGGGGATGAGTCGGAGAATGAGGAAGATTTTGTAGAATATCAACCAGACGTAGACATTCAAAGTGAAGAAAGTGACGAGGAAGAAACAGAAGAGCCTCCATCGCAGAAAAAGAAGAAGTTATCCATCCTTAGAGGAAAAACGGATATCAGTGGAGTACTGATCTATATGAAAAATGTGGAAGACGTCAGTCCCGCAATTTAGTTAGTCATCTCCCAGGTCCCAAAGGAGCTGCCAAGACAGTCGAAACCCCATCTGAAGCATGGCTTGCTTTTTAGCGAAACTATATCAGATTCGGTTGTATTACACACCAATCAGGAAATTAAGAGATTTTGTAAAGATTTATCCACAAAAGAGACTTATCATAAACAGACAGATATTTTGGAAACCAGAGCACTTATTGGCTTGCTGTACCTTAGTGGCGTTCAGAATTCAAGTAAAACTTCACTTGACGTACTTTGGTCAAAAAAATTTGGAATGTCACTTTTTAGAACTACCATGTCCGTCCATCGTTTCGAATTTTTATGTGCTCGTTTACGTTTTGATGACAAAGCAACTAGAGATCAGCGAAGAGAAACTGATAAATTTGCACCTATTCGAGAGATCTGGGAAATATTTATCTCCAATTGCCGAATTTATTGTACTCCTCACGAATATTGCACAATAGATGAGCAATTGATGGGTTATAGGGGTAAATGCCCATGTAAAATTTATTTGGCATCCAAACCTGATAAATACAGTATTAAATTTGCTATGTTCAATGACTCTAGAACATGGTATATGATAAATGCTGTACCATATGTAGGAAAAGTTGAAATGGCAAATAGAGAACCAGTACCGTCATGGTATGCCAGAAAGCTCTCTGAGCCTGTACATGGAACTGTGAGAAATATTACAGTTGACAACTTATTTTCTTCCGTTCCACTGTTCGAGACTATGCTTGAAGACTATAAGCTAACAATGTTGGGCACGGTAAGAAAAAATAAACGAGAAATACCACTATCATTTTTCATAGGCAAGGAAAACGGTTTTTAAAAATTTGCCTTTGATGAAAACAAAACTTTAGTGAGTTATGTGCCAAAAAAAATAAGGTAGTATTGGTAATGTCTACAAGTTGTTATGTGCACTTAAAAATTTGCCGCTTCATTTGAATTGGTCACAATCTAATGGCCGCTCCATAGGAACGCGATTGTAATAGCAATTTTGTGTAGACTACAGGTTTGTTAGTATTTTTCCTTTCAGAAATTAATTTATGATTAAACCCGTCTCAAGGTTTTCTTTCTTCGTGAGCCATATTTGCCGATCCAGAAAGCTGCGTTAGCGTTCCAATATCGCTTCCCGAAGGTTTTCTCGAAAGTTGCACGTGGGAATTCGTTCTAGAACGAAATTAGGCTTAGGTGACGTTTTTTTGGGGAACGCGGGGAAGAAGTCAGTAGACAACAAGCTCTGGGTCTGAACGGAGATTCTTCGACCAACGGGTTATTCGCGGCTTCTGCTAATCTTGAGTTTTAACGTACCGAGTATTGTCGTAGGCAATTATTATTTCGACTAAGTCGGATCCAAATGTATGTTTAGCAGAATTAGCCTTGATATAGGGCAATTAAGTGAAGTTGCTCTTTCGATTTAATTCGGATACCAGCGAATTGATCCTGTAAACGTTGTGCTTCGTTACCTCACTGGATTAAACCCGTGAAAAGGTGATGGTTAGAATTGTGGGCTGTGTTGTAATCGCCTGAAATTGCCGTCGCTCTCGACCCCTTTGGAAGTAATCTTAATTCCCAGGGGCGTACCAACCAAGTTTTCGTCCCCCAAAGTTCCCTGAAGTAGTCTACCCTTTTTCCCGGACCTGAAAGTACCCCAGACTGTACCTGCATCGGGGAAAGGAAAAAAAGGAACAGCCCCAGTATTGTGCCGGTCGCTCCTAGAATCGTTCAAGGTAAAAATCTAGTTTTAGTGTTGTGAGAAAGAAACCCCTTTTTTTTCGCGTTAACTTGCAAACTAAAATTTTGCCTTCATGTAAATAGAAAAACGACCTTCAATTGCCGTTTGTGGTGTTTGCTGTTAATTATAAAGCTAACAAAATTATATCCTGTTTCATTCTTGTGAACTTCGGCGTCCCTGGACACGTAGCTGTATGAAAAACATAAATATCGTTGCACCAGCGGCGGCGAGTTTTTTTGAACGTTCTAAAAGTAAAAATATGTAATCCAGAATCATAGAGTTATCATTTTCTTGTACTGTGCCATTTTTAACAGTTTAATTATATGTGTGTTAAAAATTTACTGCCTCTTATTATTGTGTCTTTTGTACTTGTTTGTGTACGAATTTTGCAAGCTTCATATATGTATATAGGAGGAGGCACAATAAAGGTGAGTTCCCTTCTCGTAAGCTGTTGACCTGTCGGCCTTCCACGAGGACCTACAATCAGCTGGATTTAGAAGGTGGCGCCCACTAATTTTGACTTACCCTGTACACAACTAGGAAGATTTCCTCCCGTAAACGATTTTTGCGAACTCCCCCTACCTAAACTGTAGGCCTTTTCCACCTATCCGGTTACGGGTCGACGGAAAAGCTCGTTCGGCCCATAACAAAGTCACTACTCAAACGATGTGGATCAAGAATCAGGAAAACCTCAAATGATTCTTGATTATAATAGCACAAAGGGAGGGAGTAACTGATATCTTTGATAAATTATGTCATAAATAGACAACTGCGCGAGCCCCAAGGCGCTGGCCAATGAGAGTTTTTCTTGGTATGCTGGATCATGGAGGTATAAATGCTTTGGTTTTATTTCATTTTGCAAATCGCCGCGGTGTCGTGAACAGAAGAAATTTTTTAAACAATCTTGCCTACGAACTAAAACAACAAAACAAAAAAGGTTGGAAACAGCTTCGTTAAGGAAAGTATTAAAGGATTCCATTAGAGATATCTTAGGCATCCAAGAACCAACATTGGAAGTACAAACATTAGATAAACAACTTTTGTACAAGGAACAAAGATAAAAAAAACCCAAAAAAGTATGCGTACACTGCCATTTAGCCATGTGCATTGACCACAGGACCATGACTTGTGTTACGTGCGGTTCTAGAGAATAGTGACACTTTTGACTACTTACCGTATTTTGCTTATTTAAAATAATTTAAACCAAATACATACTGTTAATGAGTAGATCTGTAAGGTTTATGAAAATTATACTTTGTGTTTTGTTTATTTTTTTATTTGATATTTATAAGGAAAAAAGTAAAGCTGCGTTTTTATGTATTTTTGTAAGCTATATTATTGATTAAATACTTTTTTTACAACAAACTGTTTGTGTTATTGAAGACAAACTTTTTTTTACATACAGAAAAGTATATTTAATTATAAAAAAATTAACTAAACACTTACTATTCATTTAAATTATTTCGAATTTTTTAAAATGGGGTATATCACACCCCAGTTTGGGGAATATGTAACAAAATAATAGGTGTGAGGACGGAGGGTTAATAACATTTTTTTAATTTTTGCTTATAATAGACAAAAATAAAGACAATTTTAAGTAAAAAGGTGAAGCGAAAAATAATGGACTGACCTCCCAAAATATAGAAAAGAACATAATAACAATAAAAAAGAAATTTTTATTATTATATTATACAATTTGTAATGATGAGGAAAAACTGATAGATGAAATGAAAATTTAGGTAATTGTTTTGGTCGAAATTGTATCTGACGCAAATTAAAAAATTTGAATTTTTCAGTTTTCTCTCTTGGAATTACATTTTTGTAACAGGTGCAAGGCAGGAGCAGGGTTAAGCCAAATGAAACTTTCAAGGGCGAGCCCGCTGCGATGCAGTCAAAACAATTATTTATAACAATGTGCAATTAAATCCACGCGTTATGTGCCTTGTAAACAAGCACAAGCATTGCCATGTTCTGAAACTTAAGTAAACTTTGAAAAACAACATGCTCAAGCAAAAAAGTCCATTTAAAATGCAAACTGCGTGTACAAACAAAGCCGCATTGCCAAGTTGTGGCGCTACGTTTCTGCCAGCATGAAAATTTTTAGGCGTCGACGTGTTCGGGGAAGCTTCTAGGCGTCGCCGCTCGAGCGCCGGCGCTATCAGCGGCCGGGCTGAGCGCGCGGGGGGAATATTTACGTCGCAAATGAGTATATTTTGACGGGCAAAACGTTGAGCTAATCAGTGTTCTCACTCGAGAGGAGAAGTTAGTGCTGGCAGAAAGTATTTTTTTAGCCGGATTAGGAATTTTTAGTGAATTTTCGCAGGGCGTCTGTGATAATTTAAGTTTAAGTCGAATTTATGAGTATTGTTATTATATAACAAGCCTGCGTGAAATTTGCTGTGATTTAATTCTTGGTGGAGATTATTTTGAAAAAATGGCATCGCCTTTGACAAGACCCGCTTCCGAATGCAAGGCAATTCCAAGGAGGATCCTCATTTCTGACGCCTCCGATATTACTTGCTCGTATTCTTCCACTCCCGGAGGAACTCTCTATTCCACCACACCTGGAGGTAACGATTTGAATTTTAAATATTTAGATTGCTTTTGATGGTAAATGGCTTTGTAATTTTGCCCAAGTGTTTATGTATCTAAGTGGTTCTATAGTAATGTAAACAAATTAGCTCCGGTCGCTAATGGAAATTAAGAAAATTTATTAAAGTTAAATTTAGGAAAGTTTTTTACTTATAAAAGTTCCATCGTTTGTAGAATTTTTTTAAAACATTCGTTTCATTAAGTAGAATCATACGTTTTACAGCTCTCACTATTTTAATAATTAATCCTCCCACAGTAATTTATTAGCTAATAAATATTGTTTATAATATTTAAGTAATTATTCTAGCGCTCCCTACTTTAACAACCCCCCGCAGGTATACGCACGCTCGCAGACACGAATTAAAGCAAAAATCAAACCCCTTTTACTGAATATTTATATAACATCAAAATCCTTTATTCTAAAAACTAATGTTTTCAAGGATAAAAAAATATTGAATAATTTTTAGATTCGCCCTAATTTATTAATCATTAATTAAGATTAATTTAGTTACTTTTAATGAAAATTTGTAGCCTGCAAATATACCTAAATACTTTTTACAAAATTCACCATTTTTTTAAATTATAGTATAAAATCTAAAATTATTTTTATAGCCTTCCTACTTTAAAAATATCCCCCCACCCCCTAATACGCACAGACATAAATTAAAAGAAAATTTATTTACTCATTTCACTTTTAGTGCAAATTTACTGTTACCAAGACGACCCATTTTTTTTAAATTTTAACTCCTGTGCTTCTATTTTTTTTAATATTAATACAAAATATTCCAAATAATTATTATATTTCTCACGATTATAATAATTATCACTCCGTCATACTCTCGTACATTGACAACGATCGGCCGCCTTAAAAATCTTATTAAAATATATTTAAATTTTATAGGAATATTCCTTGAATGAAACAAATTTCTTATTCAAAAAATAATTTACAAGGCTGTTTAATAATTATTTCATTAGGTGAACGAATTCTGTATGCACAGACCATGAAGCTTCCACGAGTGAGTGATAATTTAATTAGGTTTTTTTTCGATTTTGCCACGTGATGATTTAAGATAAACCGATCTTGCTCTTAAGAGGTTGTCAAAATATTTATCTACGTGTAATGTGATTTATGTGCGTCTATATTGAACGATGCTTGGAATATTTATGGCGTCTGGAAATGATGCGTGTCATGTAGATTTGCCTTTTACGAATTCCATCATTTGCTAATATGAATTGGTTAATTGAATATCACATTAGAATAATTAATAGAAGTTCGTCAACATGTCCTTGCGAGAAAACGCTACAAACTGGAAGTTAGTTTCCAAGTGGATTAATTTAGAAATAGTTTTTTTAACTATTCCGAATTATCCTTACTAATTTCACACCCTACTAATAAATGAAAAAAAATGTTTCAGGAGATTTCTATCCTATCTGTAACAAGCCCCCCCCCCAGCTTTTTAGAAAGCAAATCTTAATTATTTATTATTTCTTATTTTTAATTTCAAAGATACTAGATCAGGTGAAACGGCAGTAACAATTCATGTAATTTAATATGGTTTCAACAGAACGGTGCTCTGAGGCTGAGAAATCATTCTACTTTTCTGAAAGCTCCTGGAAATAATCAGTCTAATTTGTATAACTACGGGGTGGTCGATGTAGTTACGTCGACCACCCGCTTCCTGCTATCCCTAACCGTACATATTTTTAAAAGAAAATTAAGCAAACATGCACCGAACCTTAGAAATAAAATTAACTTGAACAAAATTTTAATTCATTCCTAAAATTTGGAACAACTTCCTAATGATTTGCGTCAATTACAATTTTTGTCTTCATGTTTAATTTAAAAACAAACACAAGCGAAATTCAATGTGCGTTTAGCAGGATGGTGCCACTACACAAACAGTTTCAATTGTTTTTTTTACAAAAATCTTCATTAACAAGTAGCATCCGCAATATAGTTTATAATTACTAAATTGTATCTTCTCCTAAGGGCAATATATTTCGGTGTTGTTTCAACAGAACGGTGTGAGTCCTTGAAAATAGAATTTAAATAATAGGAAATAGTCGCAACGTATTGTGAATATTCCTGCATATTTAATAGAAAAATAAAATTCAATGTAGTTTTAACTATTTTCACTAAGTGTTCTAAAATTACCGGCAATAAATTAACTTAAATTATAGTACAAAATCTGCATATAAGTTTCTACTCCTTTGAAGTAATGCTGCTCATAAGGACATTTCAATGTTATTTTAACAAAACGGTGTTCAAACAGTAGTAAAATCCAGTAGAGGGCGAAGATGACAAACCGATCTTGTTACGGTTTTTGGTTATTAGTGCGTTTTTCCCCAATGAATTACCTCTTAACTTGTTCCGTTTCTTTAGAAAATGTCTATAATGTAGTTTCAACAGGACGTTGTTACAATTTCCCCCGCTACTATTCTTATATTTCCATCTGTTTATTATCATTTATAAAATGCGCAACAGCTATTACTCATGTTTGATTAGTTGTGAAAATTATATTATACTACCCCTGTGAGTAATATTTTTTATATTGGTATAAATTCAACAAAACGGTGTTCAGGCTTTTGAAACAGTAGTAAACTACAATAGAGGGCGAAGGTAACAAACCGATCTTGCTACGGTTTTTGGTGGTTAGCGCATTTTTTCCCAATGAATAGACCGCTTAACTAGTTTCGTTTTTTTGAAAAATATCTGTAATGTGATTTCAACAGGAGGGTGTTACAATTTCCCCCTGCTGCTATTCTTATATTTTCATCTGTTTATTATCATTTAGAAAATGCACAACAGGTATTACTTATGTTTGATTAGTTGTGAAAATTGTATTATGCGACCCCTGTGAGTAATATTGTTTATATTGGTATGAATTCAACAAAACGGTGGTCAGGCGGTGATGCTTGAAACTTTTAAACTGGAATTTTAAAATAGGAAGATTTAGAACCGAAAATAATAAACAGATGTTATAGGCAATTTTTACCAAATAGTACAGCAGTAATTAATTAACTTTCAACAGAATGGTTGCTAAACTTTCCGTTAGGTTAGTTTTTTTTTTAGTAAAATGCCTGCTATGAGTAATATCCATGCTGGGCTATATTTACTAAAACCATACGTAATCCCTCCAACTCTCGTCTACAAATGTGTTCCAATGTAATTTAAACAAAACGGTGTTCAGGAATTTGTAGTCCTATTCAATTGACTTCTCACCACACACAACTCTTTAAACCGTTAATTTCTTTTGTAACTTTTTGTGGTAGTTTCATAGACTTCTTTACCATTAGTCACAATAAATTTTCAAGTTCATCTGATGCAAATTTGGTTTTAGCATATCTGCAAGGCGCCTTTGAGCAAGCACCCCGAGTTCATTATACCGTGACGCAACAATTATGCATAAACTGTAATAATTCGAATATCCCAGCAGTCAACAAAAACAAGTTCGCCACGCGCCGAACATAAAGTGGCCTTGAATTTAAGCCACACGGTGTGTATCAGCGCGAGCCCGCGCATCTGGTGAATTTGAATCATCACACGATTTCTGTTTTGTTTGGGAAAGAATAACGCGCAGTTCAAGAAGATTAGATAAGACTCGCGGTTTGCCTTATTTTATTCTTATGGTCACGTCACGAGACTTTTATCGCTCTGTAAATATTTGCCTAGCAACTCCTCGAGAAATTAATATGCGACCTGAATATGACGAGTACTTGGCATTATTGTTTTTGGACAGAGGCCTTTGGAGAAACGTGTTCGGCAAGGAGACATCCATCATTGACATTTACACTTCAAAGAAGCACAATAGGAAAATTAGCATTTTTAGGTTAACATTTGAATCTTGAGGATGGCCAAGAAAACGAGCATGTTGCTGCCATTTCCGATTTATCACTTCCTGAACCGTAATTCAGGAAATTAGATCCCTGACCTTCCGCAGTTATGCCCTCGGTTTATTTATATTAGACCTTAAGCTGATCATCGAATACCAAGGGTTATAAATTCGAACTTCGAATTGCTGGGTATTCATACCAACAATAAAACTGCCCAACTTGAACCGTCAAAAATAACCCAATGGACCTCAAAATAATCTCAAACTAAATTTCAATTTGTTTCAGGTACAAAGATCGTGTATGAAAGAGCCTTCCTGATGAACCTCCGCAATTCGCCCATCTCCAAGACCCCACCCAGCTGGGAGATCCCCGACGGCCTCGTCAAGGGTTCCTCCCCCAAGTCAGGAAAAATCGGGAAGCCCAACAACAACAACAACCGTTGTCAGAACGGCAAACGCTCTCAGAACCACAACCATAATCATGTCAAACATAATGGCACCAACGATGACACCGAACAGTTCCAATTGGAAATATAATCCAATTTTGTAGTATTCTGTTAGATTAAGTAATCTAGAAATAGGATTATCTGTAATTTTGACATTAGTACAGTAGGATTGGCAATGGCGGAACTGGTTCGTCTTCCTTTCATTTTTGAAGAAGAGACGGGGTGGAAATTGAATTTTCTCTGCTTCATTAGGAATGTTTAAGAAGGTTCGAGTTAGTTCAAATAATTGAGTTTGGGTGAAGCGAAGTGTGGGTCAAAATTTGTTAATGGTCGTGATAAAATGGATTCAAAATTAAATTTCCGGGAACAATTTCAAAGAAACTCGCCCCGATGGACATCTGCAAGGAAAAACATTTTTCAATTGAATCTTACGTGTAAAGTTAAATATGTATGGGAAATGGGCTGAAGATGGTTTCTTATGGGAAAAACTTGTTCTAATATCTGTGGGACATGTTCCAATTAAGCACAAATTTCAAAATCCTCTAGAAATATAACATAAAGATGAACCTTTTTCACGTGGTGTGTCACAGAAACCTTTAGCCCGATAATAAAGATGGACTATTGCAGGAAAAAGGTTTGCTAATGTCTATGGCAAATGTTCTGAAGATGGTCCATGGTACACATTTAGAGGCGAAATAAATTTGGAATCAATCTGGGAAGTTATATAAACAAATAGAACGAATTTTTGCTAAAAGGAGAACGGATGGTTTCGTTATTAAACGGGGAGGGTAAAGATTGAGTGTTTAGTTACCTAGTTAACATTGTATACTTATACTTTCCAACATTTCCACTGCCTAACTGTACACCTTGCTATGTTACGGTTAAGCCCTTTGCTTAATAGAACATGGAATCCGGGTTCAAAGCTTACAGTAGTTTTAGTAACCGCACGACCCGGGAAATAAATTGCTTAGAATTCATAAATCTTTGCAGTTTATTTATCTGCCTAAATACCTTTCATGCTACTTAGTTATTATTATTTTGTTAAAACAGTTTTTAAAACTGTGTTATCAGTTAAGTGGGTGAATGTCGTCATTTAAATGAAACATGGTTATTGTTTATTGAAAGACCTTGATAATGTAAAAATTGAAAATTTATTACTCACTTTTTAATAATTGTGATTTATTGTGTAGTATTGTACATTGTATTGGAAGTTTGACGCTTTTTTTTTCTTCTAATTAAAGGTAGGTCGTGTATAATAATCATTTTGAGAAGAAACACCAAAAAATGTTGTAGTTATGTACGTTTATAGGTTCCTCTGTGTATATAGTCGACTGTATTTAGAAAATTGTATAGAATTACAAACGTTTTGCTGACATTCGTATGTAAGATTTATATTTACATTAAAATACTTTTTTCACTTATATTTTGTGGTTTCGTTTCAAGTATTCAATTGAAATCTCGCATTTAAAAAATAATCGATTAACACTATCTAATTCAATGAAAAAAATTATACTTGAATATATTCTATTCGAAACAACTTTCACTTACTGATTTTGGTGATGTAGTACTTCCTTGTGCTTCGCGGGGATTTTATAAATTTAAAATTGTTAAAAAAGTTTTAAGTGTGAGTACTTCATTGTGTATTTTAGTTTTTAAATGGTAAAATAATTTTAAAAATAATGCGGTGTTAATTATTTTCACAGTATATGGAAACATCTTTTTGTATATAGTAAACCGTTGCTTTCAACAGTGTTATCAGTAGCTTATTATCGCTCTAAGCATTTAGTAGAAGCTAAACTTTAGCTGTTATGTAATTGTTGTAGATTTGCGCAGAGGTTTTTCTGTCCTCGCAAATCTCCTAAATGTCTACTTGAAAAAGAAATACATCTCTTATAACTCTAGAATGGTTATCAACAGCCATTCATCTCGTTTGATTGATTGGAACAATATTCGGTTCGCTTGTAATTTCATTCATCACAATGTTATCATGCAGATAACTTGATTGTCTGTCTGCTATTTGCCTATTTAAACCCAAATCTGCAAGTAGAGGATAACATCTTATCTTTTGTTATCATTTCTTTGACATCCATCGCAGAAAACATTGCTGATACTGCTTATAATACGCCACAACTAATATGTACATTATGTAACTCGAAAATAATACAAATATCAGCCGTAAATTGTGTTTTATTTAAGTAAGGCTTAAAATAACTTTGTTCCACTTAAAAAAAAAGATGGACTTTCTTGTCTCTATGTAGTTGCGTCGATAGAATGAGGTCGTGCGTTTTATGGGTCAGAAAAAATATCCTGATTTAAATTTAACCGCTTTGCGTCAACAAGTTAACGGCCAGTTACGTAAGGTCGGGCCGAAATTGGCTCTTCCTTCTGAAAATCAAAAATGTCGACGTAATAACGAACAAATTTTTGCTTAATCTTTATTTTTAATGTCTCTTCCGCAAAATGATATAAATGTTAAAAGTAAATTTAAAAATGTGAATTAAACTGTCTCGTATGCTTCAGACGCTTACTTTGTTAATTTATTTGAAGCACTTTCCGTATGATTACAAAAGAAGAATCAGAAGTGGCAAAGATGCAACTTCTAAGTTTTAGAATCGCCGTGAAATTAAACTTCAAAATCGAAATTTTTTTAGTAATGTAGAAATGATATTTTTGGACTAATTCTTTTACATTTATTGTATGCTCATATAGTTGTCAAAAAATCTGTTTTTTTTTAATATTTTGGTTACTATAGTTCTTACGATGAGCATTTTTCAGTTTCGGATTAGCACGTTATTTGCATACCACAAACTGAACGCATTTCTGTCTTTGTTAGTTGCTCGCAGATTCATCGTCGTAGTGACAACTACGAACAGAACAACACCAACACTGTACGTGTGACGTATTCTGTCGGCTGATACGTTTAGTAGAAAGAAACAGAGATACTTGAAGAATGTTGCGCTTTTGCATCCAAACGTCACTACTTAAATCTGTTTCCAGCAGTATTTAAAATGTTTTGGAGATTTATTATGTCAATATTTTATTTTTCAAAGTTACCCTGTTTATTGCTAAAATTTATTTTATACACTTTGGGAATCTTTGTTTTTTCTGGGAAATAGTCCTGTAGATATCCCGGAAGGTAATTACAGTTACTGGAATGAATTCTTGAAAACACGATTGTACTGAGCCAGTTCAACATTGGAAGTTAGTTGGTGTTTAGCGATTGTAAAAATAAAACTCTGTTAGAAATGTCAGGAACTTTTTTGAATGCGCAGGATCAACAGTGTGTGTTAAATCTATTCGATTATTTTACGTACCAAAAAGACAATTTTGGCCCATTACGCGACGTAGCGGTTCGGGAACGAGTTGCAAATCCATTAAAAATAAGTTTATCCACTATACGGAAAATCGTGCAGCAAAGGAAAGACAACCTTCCATTAATAAAAAAAGTGCACAGCTCCAGAAAAAAGTTAAAAACTGAAGATATGCCCGCAACATCAAAAATGACAGTTAGAGATGTAGTGTACAGAATGTACGTTGAAAAAAATTATTGCATATTTTACTCCAATTTTCACAAACCAAAACAAACCGGGATATCTACAGGACTATTTCCCAGCAAAAGGAAAGGTTCCCAAAGTGTACAGAATAAATTTCAGCAATAAACAACATTGTAAATAAAAACTCTTAGGTAACTTTAGTAAATAAAATATTGCCATATCAACCTCTAAAACATTTTAAATACTGCTGGAAACAGATTTTAGTAGTGACGTTTGGATGCATAGCGCGACATTCTTCAAGTATCTCTGTTTCTTTCTACTAAACGTGTCAGCCGACAGAATACGTCACACGTACAGTGTTGGTCTTGTTTCGTTCGCAGATGTCACTACGACATACGTCTTTGTCGGAAATATGAATCCACGAGCAACTAACAAAGACAGAAACGCGTTCAGTTTGTGGCATGCAAATAAAGCGCTAACCCGAAACTGAAAAATGCTCATCGTAAGAACTATAGCCCCCTTGTGTAATAAATTATGTTTATGGTTATGCCTTTCCAAGACCCGAGACTCGTCGCAGAGTGGTGTTTTTAGGTAAGATTTAGGAAAATTAGGGCAGTGGATACGAAGCGGCCGTAGGGGTGGCTTCTCAAACGGGTTCGCGGTTCGCGCGTTCGGTATAAGCGAATTAACACGTTGAGTGCCAAATGAGACAGATGGTGTCTCACGCCCATATTTTGCTACGGGGCCACGTGAGACCACATATGTCTCTCATACTAAATTTTCTGTTGAGCCGTGATTAACAGCAGTGGTCTCCCATAGCCGTATGAGTTACATGTAGTTCAAATAGTAGTGGCCTACAGGTTCAGAAGCCGTTTTTGGCCTGCGAATGTATGTCGCAGGAAACCCAGGGCATGCAAGTAAAGTAGTCAGAAATATTTGTAATGTTTTATTGCAGGTATACAAAATAAATCTTTATTTGAAAACAGAAATAGTAATTATGAACCAATAATAGTTACAGGCTTATAAAAACATATAATATAGAAAATTAAAGCTTTGAAAAACTATAAAAATTTGAACATATAAAAAATTCTACTTGCTGTATTTATGAACAACAAAAAAAGCAGGACATACAGTAATGTTGCACAATAACAGAAATGAAGAACAAATGACCCATATCTACCAATATTGTGCAGTAAATGTTTGATGCAAGTATGTGCAAGTCTGAACAAGTAGTCGTTAGGCAAGCATCTGCATTGTGTTAGTCGTGATACAAATGAGACACACGTGGCCTAAAACTGCAAAATTGCATGTCTGGGCCGCGAGAGACAACTGTAGTCTCACACAGAAAATTGCGAAATTTAAACAAATAAAGCCGAATTTCAACAAATATACACTACAGAGCTATCAACTACACGCATACTGAACGATTAAAGCAAAAAAAAAATTTTGGCCCCGTGGATACGCTTTCCCCATAACATGGCGGCACTTAACGTGTTAACAGTATATGTGTGTTGCTTAGTTGATTAATGCACTGAAGTGATGTTTACCTATTTATTCGCTACCTGTAAGGTAGCGGGATTGAGCGAGATGAGTAGTTGTGGATTGAATCTATAGATAATGCTTTTGCTTATGTAGTATTCTTGAGGTAGTACTGTTAGTAATTGAAATTACTGTGTTCCTATGATTGAGGCATGTGGTACCTATGCTTGGGGGGGCATTGAGCTCTCCAAAGTTCCTGAGGGTTGTGTACCCGCGCAGGATTTTCGTTTTAAGCTGCTTAAATGCTTGGCGGGTCGGTGATTGGGTTTAATCACGGCTTGACCTCGACCTGGTTGACCAACCAGTGATCTCTGCATTGCACTTTGCAGAGTGGCCTGTGGAGAGCCTGTCCCTCACTCTTTTCCTTGTGGTGGACGTTTCATTTACGTATCTTTAATAAATATTTTTTCTTTTGGGTAAGTACTATTGTGCCCCAATATTTGCTCTCGGATTCACAGTGGGAGTTCTTTCATGGGGGAAGAGGGTCCATGGGGGGGGATGCAATAATACACAATTACAAAAGAAAAACACTATTTATTAATAAAATTAATTTTTGAACAGTAGTTTGCGATGATTAGTTACAAATCTTCCAACTACAGGTTCCACTAATTTGTTCCTTGTTTGTGAAAACCCTTTGGTGATAATGCTTAGCATGGCAAACCCATTTAATCTATTTTTACCAATAGTGCTTCTAAGCGCCATGCTTTAATTAGGCGAAGGGAGCTGAATGAACGCTCTATAGTGCTTGTTGTGCAGGGCAGTGCAAGCAAAATCAGTAGCGCCTTTCTAATGGTTGTAAAAAACAATTCGCTCTTTTTTAAAACCTCGATGATATCTGGCGCTTCTTTTACCTTATTCCACATTTTGAACCACAATTCCCTTTCTCTTTCGATGCTTTCCAAATTGTAAAATGTTGCACAAGATATACTTTCATTCCATTTCTCCAATGAAACATCTATCATGTGACTGGGATGGAAATGTGTCAATGATAATGCAGGCGATTTGCCTGCAGAACATCTGACTTATAAATATGATAATATGATGGAACCCAAGTAAGGAATTCTCCAAAATTCGGATGGATATCCGACTAAAGGGTTGCGTCTATGCATTTATCGATCAGCAACGCGAGTGGCGGTTATATCAACATTCAAATGCTTTGCAATGGCGCCTGCTGTGACGTTCTCCGCATCTTCCCGATGCTCTCTTAGCATGATGAAAATAGTTTGAATGTGCTGCTTAGCTTTAACTATATCAAGTGCCTTCAACTGAAGTGTAGTTGCTACGGGTTCCAGTATAGAGGAATACTTCGCAATTAATGTTACTGACATAAATAAATGAAGATCTGCACGCCGCTGCATGCACTTGGTATGTATTTTTTCTTGTTGCTGCATTACCCTCTTCAGCGTATGTCTCTTTAATAATGTCGACGAAATGATCCTTAAAAACACGGGTGCTCTTGTACTTCTCTGACCATCTAGTTTCATATAATTTAGGAATGTTTGCAATAAGCTTGCGTCGTAAAACGGACTCGCGAAAAAGTATGATTATCTCTTTGATAGTTCCAATTTCTGCGACAACGTTTAAGTCGTTCACGATAAAGTTTAGCTTGTGCGAGGGGCAATGGAAATACAAGACTTTATTGTACTTTTGCCTCATTATCGCCTGTACACCCCCTTCTTTTCCACACGTGGTGGAACATCCGTCGAAGCCTAACCCCACACACTTATAAGGGTCTACGTTGCAATTTGTCACAAAATCTACAATGGCTTTGGCATCTTCTTCGATTGTATTAACCTTTTCATCAAACAAACGCAATCCAATAGACAGCTGTTCTTTGCCGGAATATCCGCGGTTTCGTCAGCCAGAATGCTGTAAGCGTAAGCTTCCTTAATTTTTGTGATAATTTGTTCCCTGATTGTAGTGCCACATAAATCAATTATTTCTCATTCTGTATGATAGGTGATCGGTATAATGCGTTTTTCGGTTCATGCTTAAAATGGTGTTTTAATTGTGAATCACCTGTTTCGATGTGTAAACGGCATACGTCTATAAGTACGCCTTTATCAAGATTTTTGTCTCTGAGGGGTAAATCATGGGTGCCGGAAAAAATTAAGTAGGAAACAAGTAAGGACAGTACTTTTTTGTTTTTTTTTCTATTAATTTTTGCGAAGACTGGTGAAGTAGGATGTCCACTGGAACAGCCTTCATGAATGACTTTGCAGATCCTACTGCAGCTTTATGCCCCTGGGTCTGTATATGTGCTTTGCAATAATCGTGCATGTCCTTGTACTTAGTGAAAGGTCTGATGATGAAAGTACCCCAACCACCTCTCATCATGCTGGCTGACGGCGGAAACAACACACAATATTTACAGAAAGCACCTTTGAGTCGCCTTGAGTAAGCTAACCATGGTGAACATGTGTCCAGCCACAACTGTTGATGGAATTTCCTCTTGAGGTGTTTGGCATCTGCCGTACAATCGTAGTTCTTCGAAGGTACCCAGCCATTTTTCAGAAGATGTGTTTTCTTATCAACCGGCATAGCGGACGTTAGGCGCACCATATTTCCAATATCATTTTCATGACAACCGTCGTCTTCAGCTTTACTTTCACTGTCTTGAACCATAAAAGAAGGCTTCGCAGTGGCGATTCCAGGACTTGACGGAAGCCTCTTTGATAGTATCGGGTTCTGATTCTCGTTCCCCGAAGTGTCGTCTGCAAGCCGTTAGGCCTTCACAGTACCATAACCAGTAAAGAGGTGTCTCTTCTTCTTCTTCACAGACTCTACATGTTTGGTTATCAACTTGCTTTATCAAGGATAGATGTTTTTTCAGATTACTGTTTCCGGTAAAGATGCTTGTCAGCTGTCTTATTTTCACCCTTCCTAAATTTAAGAGTTCTTTTGTGGATTTCATGGATGGACCTCTGATCAGAGTCTCTGAGTGCTTCAGCCCTGGCTGGTCGTCCTAGCAATCACGATATGTTTTTCTTTGGCATGTTGTGGTTTGTGCGTTGGGGCATAAGTTATTCCGGAGGTTGGTTCTGGGTTCAAAGTTTTGCTTCCAGCTTTCGCTAGTTTGTCCGGTCGTTCCTTGCCATATTATGTGTCCCAGTACCGATACCAAACATAGTTTGATATATTATTCTAGTTCAACCACGGTCTTGGGCACTTGCCGCTATTCCATTAAATTTAGATTTTTGGAAAATACAATAAAACTAGTACTTCGTATGACATGTAAATGCACTGCAACAGCAAGCATTTCAAACTCTCTTGAAAAGCAAAAATAAACTCATGTTTGTATTAATTTGCTGTCTTTTATTTAATTTAATTAGAGCAAAAAATATTCAAAGCATCAGTTCAATTTTCTGTAGTCACCTATTATGTAAATATGATGAACCTTCAGTTCTCGAACTCAAATCTGTTCCAGAAGAGTGTTCGAGAACTGAAGCTATTTACCCATAAGAAATAACGTAAATTGTATTAATCCGTTCCAGACCCTAAATTGAAATAACAATTAAAACTTCATCTGTACCGTGGAGAGCTAATGCCATACTGTAGTTAGAGGGGAAGGATGGAAATATGTTATTGTTTGGAAGGGAAGTCTTCTGAGGTTCTTCTTCTCTTCTGATTCACTAAGAACCTGTCCAGTGAGGTTTGTCTTTGCCGGCGTTGTCGGATGTGAGCCACGGCATTTTCGTTGAGTTAGTTCCTTAATTAGTGAGTTAGGAATATCCTCCTTTTCCTCCTCCGGTTCGGTAACCAAATTGAAACAAAAAACGTGTTTTATAAGCGAGTTTATGCTCGACCATCGAGACTTTATTTTCACTAAAACGTTGACCGAGAACCGGACTGTTCGTAACCCGAACCATTCGAAAACCAAAGGCCGCTGTGTTTTAAACGAAGACGTTTAAAGTATGTACCTAAAAATTGCTGCAAAACAGGAATATGTTTTGAATATTAAAATATTACCTTTACACACACTATTCAAGCAAGACGTAAACTTAGTTGCAATCTATATTACCGATTGGACAAACTGGACAGTGACTTCACAACTTTTAAATTTTTCTTTCGCTTCGGATTTGATTTAAAATAATAATCAATCACTGTAAGTTTCTATAGTACTCTAGGACTAGCCTAGATTTGAATATTTAGGGTTGGTTGTACATCAACCTTTCCGCAGTAGTGTCGGTGTAAGAGTGGTAGTCCTCGTATTGTTGGGATGCGCTTCTCAACCCTTCTTGCGTTCCTCGCGGATGTGACATAATCTTGGAGAAATCTGATTCCATTAGTCGTACTGCTGGGAAAACCTGGTTGCTACAGTAACGCATTCCGTGGGTCCGAGGAATTTACGGATAGTGTGGAATTCTTGGAAGCTGCCGCTCCATCACCCCCTGGTATACGATTTTGAGTATGTGCCATTGTTGTAGTGGGCGTCGAACGGCGTCGTGACATATTTGTAGATAGCCAGTGGCTGGTTTCAGTATGGGATGAGCCCGCAGGAGCGTCCATATCGGTTGTGCCCGCAATCGTTGCGTGGGCTGGAAATCCGCAGGGCCCGCAGGAGTGGCGTGCTTTACGTGAGCATCTATGTTGGCTTTGCCCGCAGGAGCGGCGTACTCTGCGTGGGCGGCGAAGTCGGCTGAGACCGCAGGAGCGGCGAGCGTTGCGTGGGCAGAGAGGCGGCTGGGCCCGCAGAGGTGGTATATTGTGTGTGGGCGGCGAGTTGGCTGTTCTCGGAGAAGCGGTATATTCTGCGTAGGCGGCGGGATTGGCAGACCCGCAGGAGCGGTATATTCTGCGTGGGC
>JABXWE010043759.1:0-10553 GCA_014611495.1 Limonius californicus | reverse complement strand
ATTCTGTTTTAAAGATATGAACTTTAACACTCTCGTACAAGAAAACTAAGCTCCAAATACCTACTTTTTTTGAAGATTTGTATTAAGCATTCATAAAGGAAAAATTCTACCTGAAGCTTTTAAGGCATTTAAAGGACACCCTGTATAATGAAATTAGCTTTATAATAATACAACACAGTGATTCAATAAATAACCATACAATTACTAAGAATTCGATATATTTGCCATTAATAGTATTTTGGGTCATGTCTGACAAAATGCACTATATCAGGCAAACAAAAATAAATAAATTACCTTTCATTCTGTCGGGTAACAATAGAACGTAAATCATGGTAACTAGATCAATTCAATTGTTGGCAATTATAGTACTACATATTTGTTGGATAAATGAATAGTTATACCAGGCTTGTTCAACTGAAACCCATCTTTGATCAACTTAGACTTGAAAACAAATGTTATAATTCAAATGACGTTTGTTAATGTTACTAGTGTTTGTAAACTACACATTAATAAGTTTCTGGAATTTAATTCTGATTTTTAAAACTTCGATTTTGAAATGGCGTTTATGTTGAAAATCCGTCCAAGTTTGATCAGCGTGCGGTTCTACAATTGTTATGCGCTCAGGGGGTGTGCAGCCATTGCAGATTCATACGCGAATGCAACCAGTGTATGGGAATATGTGTGTATTGCGTATCCAATTGTGAAGGAGTGGTACCGAAAATTTAAGAATAGAAAAGCAGAAATCATGGATGAGCCGCGACCAGGTGCACGGTGTACTGCATTAACAGAAAACAATATGACACGTGTAGAAGGCCTTATTAGAGAAAATCGTCGAATTTCAATTAGAGCAATTTCAAAAATTGTTGGTGCGAGTGTAGGATCTGTCCATAGTATTGTTAGTAAACTGGGTTGTAGTAAAGTTTGTTCGTAATTGATCCCTCGTCTCTTGTCTAATGAACAAAAATGCTTGCGAATGGGCTTATCTCTGCAAAACCTCAGTCTGTAGGCAAAATAGTGATGACTTTCTTCTATCAATAGTTTCTGGTGACAAAACTTGGTACCATTACTACGAGCCATGCAATAAGTTGTCGTCCATGCAGTGGAAACATTCAAGTTCACCACCACCGAAGAAGTTTAAAGCATAACCTTCTGCAGGCAAGGTGATGTTAACATTTTTTTTCGGCCATGACGGACCCTTGTTGATAGTGTTTAAGGAACCTGAAGTAAATGTCAATGCAAATCTGTGCAATGAAACTTTGAACAAGCTTCATCAAGCAATAAGACGGAAACGTCTAGGAAAACTTACTCGTGGGGCCATTTGGCTGCACGACAATACTAGGCCTCGTGTTGCTAATGTGGCGAAAGAAAATCTTCAACGAAGAAATGGATGGTTTTAGAGCATCCACTCTATAGCCCTTATCTATCGCCTTGCGATTTCCATATTTTTGGACCGCTGAAAAAGGCGTTAAAAGGTCGGCATTTTGAGTCTGACGCAGAAGTACAGATATCTGTGGAAGATTTCTTCAATCAACAGCCACAAGAATTCTATGAGCAGGGTATACGTCGGTTAGTAAAACAGTGGGATAGGTGCCTTAATTGTGATGGTAATTATTGGTATTAAATTTTTGAATAAAATTTTTAGAAAGCAAAGCCCGTGTGGAGTTGCTAGTCCCCCATCGGACGCCTCCCCAGGTGGCGGATAGGGGAATGCCACCCAGATATGGGTGGTACCGGGGAAATGAAATACCCGGGGCGGACCAAAACTGGCATGACATAGGGCAGCAGCTATGGCATTACCGGATTGAAGCTATTGAAGAATGATTTTACTAAGGGTCCGAAATCGAATAGTCACAAGCGACAGGCAAAGAAAGACTGAACCAGTTGTGATACTACGATACGGAAAGCAACAGAGGACTGCCGTACTATACTCCCCAGGATATCATCATCATGGTGATAGCCAACATCCGCTAGCGGATATGGCACCCAGAAGAAGAACATAGCAAAGACGGGTTTCAATTGAACACACCTCGTATGAATGGTATTGTTATAAAGCGAATTATATTACCTACAAGAAATCATCACAATATACAGGGTGTCCTAGTTAATAAACACACTTTAACTCCGACCTTTTTTTTTGCCTCTCAATTGTTTTTCTGATTCCACCGTTAAACAGACAAGCAAAAATACTATAATTTAGTTGTATAAATGCTTGTAGTTATACTTAAACAAGGTAATTCAGAAGAGAGTACTATTCCTACTTGTATTCGAAAAACCGGCAAGTTAAAATGCACATCACAAAGTAGTGCGATGTTAATTTTTTTTGTGATCATGATTTGGTGGTGCATATTTGATATACTTAACAGTTTACTGGAGAGTACGCGGGGACGCCATCTTGCTGGTACCACAAATGCTGTATTGTATTGTATGGCAGTGTGTCACGAAGAAAATTTGAATATATTTTCTCTGTTAACACCATATCGGTTTCTTCTGCATTCGAATGTATATTAATCAAAGAACAGACATCTCCGATTCAAAATACCATCAATACAAATTTAGATATCGCAGTAACTTCTGACACGTATTTTGGGTTGCCTATTTTTGGAACTCTCCCGCGAATCGCCTTGTATATGTTGTTTTATTAAACAATCACAATAATTATTTTAGGGGAAACCGGAAATGATAGGAAAATGTACACTATACAAACACTAGACAATAAATTGATTGAAACATGAATATACTGGATGTTCCCAGTTTAACGTCCAAGTTCGAAATTTCTGAATTTTTTTAAACATATTTTTTAATGCAATACTATACTTTTATCAATCAATATTTAATTTTTAGTCTCTTATATAAACGCTTCCGGTAGATTCAAAAATTAATAATTGTGCTTTCTATTTTCTTTTTGTTTAAATATTTAATACTGCAATTTAAAATTCTTAACATAAATATTAGGCGCAAGTTTAGGAATAATTTATTTGCAATTGGAGAACAATGCCCAAGAACGGACTGGAATGTTAACGCCATGTGAAGTTCGAGCACTTAAAACGTCTGTATTACCATAAAGAAAATGTACTTTTTAAGCAACCCACACGTTGTCTGGTGGTGATAGAGATACACGTTATTTTGTAACCAGGCTACAAAGATTCGAAAACTTGTTGTAATTGTTGGGTGAGTGACTTTTGAATGGTGACGTCGTTGACCATATGGCTGATACACAACAACCTACGAATGAAAAAAGACGGATCAACGTATTCCGTGTCGGGCACAACGAACGATATAAAAGAACAGCCGTTTAACTCCAAAAAATAGAAAAATAACAAAAAAAATTTCAAATTCTATTGAACAAAGTTGCATTGGAGTAGCAAAGTGGCTTGATTATTAGACGTATCGTCATCAATATTACGTTCATTTAATTAATACCAAGAGCCTATTCGTTTGAAAAAAGACAGTCTAGCATAATTTAGTACAAGGATAATATTAGTAAACACATTTGGTTATAACCTTCTAAAAACGTACGAACAATTTGAACTTACGTGTTGATTTAACAAATTGGCAAGAACGTAACATACATCATTTCGCTTAATTGACAATCATTATCAAGTGCTGTTTTCTTATATAAACACTAAAATGTAGACTGTCAATCTATCTAATAAATAGTCTATAGTTAAAGGGAAAAAATCTCATGTTCTTTTCTCAAACATCTGGCGGAGTTTAATCAACTCCGACGAAAATAACTTCATTTGATTATACAGGGTGTCCCTTCTCATGAGATTGGACGTTTTTATTAATAAATACAACAAAGTTATTAATTGCTGCACATTTTAACATTGTCTTTGAATATACATGGCGTTTTATAAGAAGTTGTCACACCAAACATCTATTTTTTAAATAAAACATCTTGTATATTTTAGAATTTTTAAACTACCAGTCAATAGAGGATTAAACTGATATAACGATATATTATGAAGCTTGAAATAAAGGCGCGTCCTGGATTTCGCCCAATCAAAACAAACAAGCTAACAAAAGTAACTAATAAAAATTTGCTGGTCATTTTTATTGATCTCTAGCTTTAGAATTTCGCTGCTGTATGAAACATAACTCAACGTACCCTAAATTGTGAAAACTAGTTGAAAATTTTTCTTGTTTTTCGTGAGTGGAACGTCATCTGTATCATATCAGGTTCCCGAAGTTCATCCACGCAGCTTTCATTTGGTATTACATAACTGAGATTAACAGTTAATGCATTGTTGCATTTTTTTATTGGTAATGTATAACAACTTCCCAATTCTCCATAGAACTGTGCATGTTATCAACAATCGAGACAATTAAGTTTATGTACTTTTTACCAGTATATAGTGTACCCATTATATCAATAACTTAATGTAGTTTTTGGTCGTTTGCAAAATACTAATCAAAGTTACAGATTCATTTTAAAACATTTTAGTGCAGCAACTTATAGCGGTGTGGTGCTTTAGTATATGGCCTTTATTATTACTACACTTCCACTATTTAATTCTTGTACATGCCATAGAGTAAACTGTATATAGATAATTGTTGGGGAAATTTTTGTAGTAATTCTGATTAAGCTTGGTATTTGTTTGAAGCGGCAAGATAGGTTTAACCATTTCTTGTAGCATAACAATTAATTGATAGTCGTAAAAATACAACCAACTGCGAAATTAAATCTGAAAAGACGAATAATTGCAGGTTATGTTTATATAATAAATTACATGTAAATAAGAACCGCCAACGAAGCAACTACATGGTTAGAAAAAAAGAACTATGACGTAATGCAAAAGAAATTATTTTTAAAACTACAAACTACACTACTCAGCAAAATTAGAGGAACACTTCTTTAGCCGTGCATAATTTTTCAAATTAAAGACAGACGCAAGTATCAACTTTAGTATATTGTTCTTTCAACATTACTTAAGAAGATACAAACAACAAATATGCTCTAATTAAACGGTTTTCTTGAGTAACACCAAACTATTCAGAAGACTACCAAAATCGAAATGTGTTTTATCACTTAAAATGTAATGGAAATTCTGTTAACGTCCAAGTACCAAGCTTTAGTAGCGCGTGTGCCCTGCATTAGCTTCAATAACAGCCTGGCAAAGTCGAGACATGCTGCAAATAAGACGTCTTAACATATTTTGTGATAAATTTCGCCATACTTCCACAAGGGCCTCAGCCAATCCCTGAAGAGTCTGAGGTGCAGCAGGACGCTTCCTAATGCGCCTGTCGAGTAAATCCCAAACGTGTTCCATGGCATTTAAGTCTGAACTCATGACTGGCCACCCCATCACTTGGATTTCTTGTTTCTGGAGGAAGTTTGTTGTTAAATTAGCGGTATGAACTCTACAATTATCCTGTTGTAGGTTGAAACTATCGCCGAAATTGTTCGCAAATGACACAACATGCTCTTGAAGAATCGTCTCAACATAAATGTGTGCGTTGAGACGTTGGCGAACGACAACCAAGTCTTTGCGACCGTCTATAGTCTATACTAATGTCACCTCATCCAGCGCCGAATCGGTCCACTTCTTGTATACACACGGCAGTGTATCGCTCTCCAGAACATCTGTACACTCGTATACGACCATCGCAACGAGTTAGACAAAACCGCGACTCGTCTGTAAAAAGCACAGACTTCCAGTGTCGAAGTTGCCATTGCACATGTTCGCGGGCAAAGTTTAGACGGCTAACTTTGTGATTCCTGCCCAAGCAAGGAGGTCGAACAGGCCTGCGAGAAGTCATATTGACTTCTTTGAGTCGTCTTCTAACCGTCTGTTCGGAAATTATCACACCAGTGGCATTTCGGAGTAGATTTTGTAGCTCATGAGCAGTAGCAGTTCGTCGGCGAAGGCAAAAATTAACAATATACCAGTCGTCCGGAGGGGTGGTTTTTCTTCCACGGCCTTGTCCAATTCTCCTGGAATATCTACCCGTTTCTTGGTACCTATGCCAAGCTCTGCATATAACAGGTGGAGTCGATTGGAGCTGGTTTGCTACATATCGCATAGATCGACCATCTTCAAGCAAAGCAACAGCCCTCGCGACTTCAATTTCGCTTAAATAACGCATTCTGGGCTCAGAAGCATTGAAAAAGTCAAAACTGACGGTTTTACTGTGTCCAATGATTAATTTGATGAGTTTCAGATGTTGGCTGTGTGGTCAAAAATCACTTTGTTTTGAGACTTTCTTTAAATTTTGGCGTCTACAATGAAAAGGAGCAAACGAATCACCGTAATTCTTTTTGCACTTTGTCAATAAAGGTCTAGAGAATAATATAACGAGAAAAAATCCCGCTTCCATCATTTGCTGGAAAACTTTTAGGCGCTCTAAAAAGTGTTGCCCTAATTTTGTTGAGCAGTGTATAATAAATTTGATCGAGGTTGAAATAGCACTTTTAAAAAATGAAGGAATACGGAGCTTATGTTTTTGCTGCCATATTTAAATTTATACCTCTAAACTTGCGTTACAGCATATTGAATATGCGATAGATGTAGCTAAAACAAAAACTTAATTATATTAAAATTTATGAAAGTTTTTAGGAGCGATGACATTTCTAGCTCACATAAATTTTCAAAAATTTAGTGTTGTGGTGACAAATGTCTTGCATATTCTTTGCTATTGTTACGAATAAGCAGAAAACGATGTCCTTGGTATATTCGCACAAGAAAAATTCATCGGAGTAAAGTCAGTGACTTAGGTGTCTATGGTGTGGCGCGACGAGTTGCCGTACATTCCATCTAACTGTATATAAATAGATCTATTTACGCCTATCGGAATGTTTAATAGTAACTCGTCTGAACTACTTCGAAGACATAAATGTGTATAAAAATAAAGTTAACAACAAAACGAATTACATCAACATTTGTAAAATTGTTCATTACGAATAAAAATAAATTAGTAAGTTGACCGGTAAAATGAAATCTACAACGCCCTATATCAAATGAAAGCTACATTATTCAAGTTCAATATTCTGAGATGTTCAATTTAATAGAGTCGATAAATATAGCATTCCCCCTGTATGTATAGTACTTTATGTTTCGTATAACAGTGTAATTGTGAGATTAGAGACTAATAAATGATTTCAGTAAATTTGAACCATTTAGCTTTATTATTTGCCCAAAAGTAAACGTGCCCATTTCTCCAAATTATCAAATAAACTGCGGCGCAATCGGCCTTTACAACTTTATTTTAGTCATTGATTAAAAAGATATTTAAAAATACTAAAACATGCAGGGTGTTCCATAAAAAAACATAAGTTTGTTCTGGTACCTTTCTATAAATACTTCATTCTGAGTATTTTCTTACTGGAAGCACAATCGGTCAATCGGAATGCAATGGCACATCCTGTATATTCTCATCAAGCAAATGTTTCTTCAAACACATGCCTAGAAAGACGACGACGATGGTTGTTTTTGAATAGCATATTACAATAAAAAAAAATGAAAATCTTGTCCCTTCCGCTTAAGCCGGAAGTCGGTCATCTTGTTTTATTTACCTAAAATGCTCACCACCCGAAACTTATAATTTTTACTTAAATATGTTTTAAATTTTAACTGTTTTAGTATGTATGCTGACGTCGATGATTAGCAAATTTGGATCTACGATCAATAAATGTAATTAGAAACAAAATGTGACTAGAGGCGTGAGAATTTTTTGTTGATCTTTGTATAATTAACAATAAACACGGCAAAGGTGGTTTTCCATCAATTAGCGAGGAGTACGTTGATAAGGACAAAGTTGCTTGTACTGAGATAAGCAGAATAGAACCATACAACGCGTATGCAAATAGCAACTGCTTTGCGCTTATCTGCATTTTGTAAATACCTATGTAATTGCCGTTACACGCAAAATAAGTGTTGCAATGAGAGTACACCCACCTACTTCTATTATTACTGAATTAAGCGGTTTTTTGTTCCCAAAATTATTATAGCTTATATTTAAAACCGTTTTTATGTTTAATATTCAAGATTTATAGACGTTCTTTCCATTGTAATATCGGATTATTACTTACTGGTATATAGCAAAAACTGTTATACAAATTTGACTGACTTTAAAGTATTATCTTCAAGACCGTTCGAGACTTCTCAAATATCCGAAGACGTCGCCGGGTCCACCCCATTATAATGAATCACGCGTCAAATCCAAGAACTAACCCACATATATAAAACCCGTGACTCACATAAAAAATTAAATCCTGATAAAAGTAAAAACGTTATCTCAAAAACGTACCCAACAGGATGAGCGAAGATGATAATATACCACGGAAAGAATTAATCACAGAAGTTTAATAGGCGACAATAATCCTAAAATTTACCTTTTTGGGGCCATTTTGGACGAGTTGGTCGTATTCAATACCTTCGACTGTGTCTACTGACATTTTTGAAAATTCCTACACACTTCACTGGTTCACAATAATAAAATAATGTATACCACTGATTACAATAAATTGTTATGGATGTTTGCGGGAAAGCGTAAAATTATTTGGTTTTGGGGAGAAATGGCCAGTTTTCGAAAGTAGTGGCAACACGATACCGGTTCGGCCTCACGTGAGAAAAATTAGCAGGTACGAGATTGACACCGGCACGCTTCAAAATGAAAATTCTGCGCGCGGTAGCGGTTGTCACGCACTGACAGTTGACTGCAGCGCGCCAATATCAATGCGGCCTATGCGTCAAACACTTGCACCAATAGATCAAAATAGCGTGGTATAAATTCCCATTGTATAAAAGAAGCGCAGAATTTTCAAACAAATTAATAAACCGTTGTTCAACAGAATAAAATTAATAATGTGAATCTGAATTTAAAGATTATGTTTGTTAGATATAATCAATAATACTAAATAAACGAATATAATATATTTTAACTCAGTTATAACGCCAACTTGAAGATTGCAAATTGTTCGATATATGTTTTAAACGGAATATTCGTAAAGCTTAAAAAGTACCCATTTAAAATACTAACACTTCAAACAAAATGTTTATCATCAACAAATACACATTGTCACTCTTAAAAATGTAAAGAAATCATAAAATACCCATTATTTATTAAAAAAGAGCGAAACAAGTTGGTTTCACTACACTATTTCCTATAAAAATTAATTCAGTAGGAAAAATTACCTCCTTTTATTCCAATTACTGCTTAACAATGGCTTGATATGTTGCAAATTAGTCTCCGAATCACATCCTATGGGATGCTCTGCCATTCTTCTACTAGAGCTTGTTACAACTGAGCAAGGATTTGAAGAGGTTTGGACGAGTGCAAACATCTCTTCCAGCATATCCCAAATATGCTGTCTGGATATGAATCCGTAGGTACTACATACTGGCCACTTCATTGTATGAAAGTCTCGATCTTGAAGATAATTTATCGCTGTGCATGTAGACGAATTCCAGGCCAACATTTTGGGCACACGGACGATTTTGTACACGCAGAATTTCATTTATGGACCGTTGTGTATTTAGAACAATGATAAAGGCTTATTATGGGTATATGATGTGATGTCGCTCCACACCATTACCGATTGTCCACCAAAAGGAATACTTTCACTTACATTGGGAAGGTAACATTTTCTCGTCTTCTTCATACACTCACACGTCAATCATTACATAACAGAAATATCCTGATCTCGTCTACAAACCTCGTCAGTGCCCCAGTGTCCTCAAAACGGAAGGGAGGGGGGGAGGGGCAGCTTTCTGAATCCAACTTCTTTCATATGGGAACGGGTCCATGGCGGGGGGGGTGCAATAATACACAATTACAAAAGAAAAACACTATTTATTAATCAAATAATTTTTGAACAGTAGTTTGCGAAGATTAGTTTTAGTTTTCTAACTACAGCTTCCAGTAATTGATCCTTGTTTGCAAAAACCCATTGAGGATGAATGCTTAACATTTCCTCTTAAGGTGTTTGGCATCTGCTGCAAAATCGTAATTCTTCAAAGGTACCCAGCCATTTTCCAGAAGATGTTTTTTTATCAACCGGCGTAGTGGTCGCCAGGCCTATGATATTTCCAATATCATCTTCATGACAACCGTCGTCTTCAGTTTTACATTCACTGTTTAGCACTGTAGTTTAAACCATAGAAGAACGCCTCGCAGTCGCAGTGTCTGAAGCAGATGATCGTTGTACATACTTCCTTGCCCTCATCATCATCACTGCTGCTGCTGCTGGTGGTGCTGATACTTCTCTTTCGTTTTAAATTCACTGCAAAAAATAAAATATAACTTTTACTAAACGTTGGTGTGGACACACGCAAACGTAGATACCCAAATAAACATCAATACTTACCATTCTTACCAAAAAACTTTCTAATATCAATTATTGTATAATTTGAAATAAAGTAGATGGCACGAAACAACAAACTTTATTGTCATAAAAATTACACACTTGCGTCCCTTGTGTGAATGTAACTTAACTGCACTGACTCTAACCGAAATGCTCGCGCTCTTACATACAGGGAATTTTTCTTTTTAGTATAGGTACATTGTACATGTAATTGTCTATGTATATTTATAAAAAGAACGCATCAATTACG
>JABXWE010043757.1:0-13579 GCA_014611495.1 Limonius californicus | reverse complement strand
TGAATACTTGCCTAAAAATATTTATAAAGGAGTAGCTGTGATATAAAGTATCAGTCTTGATAATAGATTTATGAATAACTATTAACAGTATATATACTACAAATTGCAGGCAAATATCATTAACGAGCTACAAACACACACACAAGCACAAGCAAATAAGTATTATTGTACAAAAAATATATAATTGTAAATGTATTCCTAATCGAAGTTTTAAGAGAGGAACAGTAGAACCGTCTTGATTACTTCTGCTTGGGTCTGTGCTGTAGCAGACAAAAGGAATTAAGCTTCTTCTGGTGTGGTGTATCTACCAATGAAGAAAATTCCAAACACCTTGTGCTTCAAATAAAATAAGAAGGGATGGTCGGCAAGAAATCTAAATGTGTTACCGCCTACTATTCTATCGAAGGAAACTGAAACAACAAGAACTTTATTAATACAATCCCTTTAACAACTATGAACAATTATATTTCTTCTTCATAGCATCTCAAACATTGTTTAGAAATTAACACAGTAAATAGAGGAGTCAATTCACATAAGAGTATTCAGTACTTTTAAAAATACTTCATTCTTGCACTTTGTGTAATAACACAACTTTGAAAATAGCATTGTTTATAAAAGAAATGTTTCCTACTGTGCTGCAGCTGTGAGTTATAGAAGAAAATAAAAACTATATCACTGCAACGAGTTTTAAAAAGTAACATACACGCAGCTGGAATAATTTCTTCCATGGCAGGCGTTTAAGAAGACGATAATAGTGTTGATAGTAGACTTCATTAGAAGGTGCTAAAGTGAAAAGAAGAAGAAGACAAAGACAAAGAGATATAATAGAACAGAAGGAGAAAACTACCTAGAAATACCAACACCAGACGTTACCAAAACCTTCCATAAATAACCATACTTTAATTGATGGTGTAGAGAAAACAACAAAATAAAGAAAAGAATTACGGAAACAAAATAAAATAGAAAGAAATTTGCTAATAGTTTATGGTGACGTGTGACTTTTAATTTCAAAAGATACACGCCGGCAAAAATTAGACAATAAAAAAGACTTACAGCAAGAACGAACGTGAGAATAAGAAATAGGACGAATAAAGGAAATTCATATAAAATAAGAGCAGACAAGATAGTATCAAGAATAAGCATCAATGAGTAATAAAATAACAAGTAAGAAGGAAGGGTGATAGAAGAAGCAATAAACAAAATAGGCATTAAATATAATAAAATAATAAAATAGAAAAATCACCAAAAACGAAATAAATTGTATACGAATAATAGGTACAGTAAGAGATAAGAAAAATAAAAGACAATGGCAAGGCAATAATTGGTAACATGTTTTATAGAAATATACGGAATACTTCAGCACAGAAAGGAGAAGTGGCAAAGAACGTGGACAGGAAGAAAAGAAGAACGACAAATACATATCGAATGTTTATCCATTAATGTAGCAGGAAGTAGCGAAATGGCGAGATGATAAATGACAGGTCAAACAGAGAGACCTGTTAAAATACAAATCTACAGAAGAAAAATAAAGAACGAAGAAGGCTGAAGATACAAAAACGATGGATTAACGAGAAAAAGCAAGCACTACGTTTACGATTAAAATACTAAGAATCATTGTAAACAGAAGAACAGCCGCAATACAAAGAAAAGAAAAGTGAAGAAGTACAAAATCGGAAATTAATAGAAACGAAAAGTGGGATCACAAATACTTAACACGCGAAAACAGACGAAAAATTATACTTACTTTAGCAAATGAGTAATATTTAAAGCAAAGGGTAGCAAAAAACTTCTACGAAAACGAAAGAATAAGAGAGCGAAAGCTTTGGGGGCGGTGTAATGAGAAAAGAAAAACCCAACAGTTCAATAAAGCAACATTGTAAACCAGAAACAAAGTAAAGCTATATGTAAGAGAAGCCGAAGAAGAAGCGGAAAGCAGACTAAAGAAGACACAGATTAAAGTCAAAAATAGAACATAAACTGAAAGTACCAAAAAGAGTGATATGGTATCAAAGGGGGTTATAAAACTTAAATAGAGTGGCTGTAGGGTAGTCTGTAGAACAAGAGAACACGATAATAAATAAACCAAAACAGAAACCGCGACTCGCTAAAGACTGTTCCAAATAGAGTGTTCCAAATAAAAGATATATACAGTGTGATTGTAAATGATTGAGGCTAGTTTGAATTTACCGCCATAAGAAATTATTGTCATGTTGGTAGCAAATACAGTAAATCTGCCAGCTGTTTATTTCTCATCAGAGGCGTTTCAAATAGGGATAACTGAAATATATATTAATTTTTAATAACGATTTTAATCAATAGTTTTATCTGTATTTTATAATGTGCTTTTAAGATGAAAGCGTTTTGTTCATTTGTAAAAGGCATCTTGTGTTCTAAAAAGTAAAGTAGGGTTAATTAACAAAGTTAACTCAAGATCTTTGTGAAACTTACCTAAACAAGAAATTATGTAAAGATAGTTCTGAAAAGAACTTTTTTGATATAAAGGTAAAGCAAATAAAAAAATTAAAACGATGAGGAACAGCAGAAATCATAAATATGCCGACCATGAAATATGTATTTATAAAAAGCCCCGCCGCTATATTGATATAGCCACAACCAACATGTGAAATACACTAAAATTTGTGGCGGTAAATTCAAACTGTCCTCAATCATTTACAATCACACTGTACATGAAATAGCCTCCATGCTTTGCTCATTTTCAAAAACTAAATTTACCATCAATTCAAAAGCAAGCCATTTCTAATTCCCTACAACGAGCTTTTGAGTTACATAAAAGTCTTACTTTCAGTTGCAGCGGCAGCTGTTGTTCCTTTTTCATCCACCTCAATGTATGTCTTTTGAATGACGTCGCTAATGTACAGCTTGTCTTTGTTTTCACCAATTCCGGTAAAGTTAGCGCTTAGCCCGAAAGCGTCGGTAATTCCCAGCTGTAAGTGAAAATATGTTGCTAAACAGAGCATTCAAATAATCAGATACATACAGTTTGCAAAATTGGAACGAATGGAATAGTAGATTCAATCTTGAACTTTGGAATAATAGCTTCAACGGCCTCCAAGTTATATTTATGTGGTGCAAGCACTTCATCAATACGAGCTTCCAAAGCAGGCAAACCATCGTACTGATTGGGCAACACGAAGGTCATGGCAACATCTTCTCCCTTATAAGGGAACTCCAGAAATTGAGCATTCAGTTCTTGACTTCTGTAGCAGTTGAATTCATCAGCTATTGCCATCACATCAGTAAAAACATGTTTGTCCTTACTAATCCTAAAAGGAAAGGATGGCATCTCCTCGAACTCCTTTACCCATGTCCCTTGAAAGTACAGTGCATTAATCATTACTACAGCCGTATCCGCATTTAACGTATCTGGAGATATCAACTCGTGAATTTTGTTGTGGGTGTTGTCTTCCACCCATCGGTTCATCTCTGCAGCCGCTTGTTGGTTTCTGCCAAAGTCGATATTTTCAATTTCAGAACGGAACACTTCAACAGCCTTGTTTTTGAACGAATTGTTGATATTGAAGTTGGTCCCAAGATACATTTTGTTAGCGCAGCTGAGTGTATATTCGTCGCTGCTTTGGAGATTTTTAGTTAAATGACGAAACGTTTCTGTGATGTTATCTTCGCCCTCTGGGAGGTGCAAACTGTTAGTGATTTGCCTAGCAGTATTGCCCCCGGCACCAGCATTAGCAAGCGCGAAAATTATTTGAACTGATAAAGGAGATACCAGGAAGTTGTTGGGATTTGTTTTCGCGGATTCCTAAAAATAGCACAAATTCCCTTTTTATACATAAAGTCTATGTTGGGTGTCTTATGCTTGCCAATTCTTATGTTAGAATTAAGATTTAGTTTTCAGGGATTGAGTTTGAAATTAAAGTCACTAGTTTAATGTTGACTATTGACGTTACCTAAATCAGGACCACGATAGTCAATTGAAAATTTCGCATACGAAGTGTAGATCTCGTGGTATATATCGAGGTTTATAGTTTAAAGATATAATCTTGGATTTTAAACGTGGGGTCTGCGTTTTTAATCCAGATTTCATATTTTACCTAACTTCAATGTTTAATTTTTGAAAGTATGGAAATAGGCAACAGAGCTGTATTTTCTTGGCCATTACCTTTCGCTCGGTAGCATCAAATTTAACAGGAATTAACGAAGGATTTTGGTTCGTCTTTCCAAAACAACAAAATAAATAACTTAAAAATGTATACTGATTTTACAAATATGTGAACCATTACTGTTACTGAAATACTATGTTTATCTACCTGTGTATTACCAATATACATAAAAGAAAACGGTGGAATACATTTAGACTAAAGGTTCCAAAACATCAAATAATCTCTACGCGTATGTGTAGTTCAATATTCTACAACAAGTTGTAATTTTAATAACATCAATTTAAAGTTTTATTAAACATTTATCGGTCAGACGAAATCCAAAGGGAAATGTTTTTCGGTAATATACTTTTTGAAAAATCGCAAAGAACTTTTTAAAACTACTAAGGATTCTTTGTCGAACAACAAAACTATTTTTTGAATTTACTACAACTACTTTAGATTTAAAAAATTTTTAAATAAACGCGATTTTGCGGGTTAATTTCGAAGTCAAGATTTCTATTCGTGGCGTATTGTAATTGAGATTAAAGTTACAGTTTCGGGTTTAAAATTGAAAGTCTTGTCTAAGGTAGAAATCAAAAACTTCAAACCACCTTCTTTAATTTATAATTGAGATCTTAATTTATGCTGAAACTTGTGATCTTGGTTCGAACTAAAGATAAGTTTTTGTCATTATCTATTATGTTGGAAATTTGTATTTTATACAGAAATCCAGCTTGAGGTAGAAATTTGAAACTAGAAGTTATCTATGTTTTAAGTATAAATACGGAATGAAATCATAATTAAACGGAAATCCCGAATTTAAAGTCTATATTTTTCGTTGTAATTAAAGATCTTTAGTTTGCATAAAATAAGCCTGATATATTTTAATTCAAGGTGTCAAGTAATCAAACTATTATGTTTTAAAACAAAGTTATGAAATCAGAATGGAAATCACGCAAAATCCACAATCTTCAAATTAAAGTCTCATTTTCACTCTCAAAGTTGAGATTGCGAATTTTAAATCATATTTTATATGCAAAATTCAAATTTCGTATTTAAAGTTAATAATTAGGGTTGAAATAGCGATCTTCAGGTAAAACCAAAAATCCCAGATTATAAGAGATCTAGTGATATAAATACAAATTACGAACTTTAGTTAGAAACTCTTAGATATAGAGTTATTTTTTACCTAAAAGCTTTAATTTCAAGTTAAGATGTGGACTGTTCGCGTTAATAAACTCAAAATTAAGGTAGGAAATGTCCAGATATGGTTGAGATCTCATCTTTTGAAGAGGAGATTACTATTATTGGCGTTACTGACGTGAAGATATTTGGTGAAAATTGAAAATTCCTGTCTCGCGTTTTAAGTCAAATTCTTCAATTCGATAAATGTTTTTTCAGGTCGTTCTTGTTGTAGACAGCGGGATCTTAAAATCAAGTTCCAGAATTTCGAAATCGCAAATGTGAGATTGCAGTGAAGACAAATGCTTTTTTATTCAAAATTTTAAGTTTCAGCACAATTTAAAGATAGTTGTAAAACAACAATATAATAAAAAAGAATTTCTTTTGATTTCAAGATGATCCACCCATACCTAATAGTGTTCAATAGAAAAGGGTTATTCCCGGAACCTTTTTTAGATTTTAGAAGATTTAAGAGTCCAACATATTGTTTATAACATTTTAGACAGCAAGTTAAAATCGACATTAACCAACAGTATCCCTTACCTTATACAGTTTTCCAATATATTCAACATTTCCCGTGACAAACTCTTGGAACACCCTTGGACCCTCGGGCAAAGGTGCTACAGCTCCCAAGGCAATAAACAACAGGAGTTTCATTTCTAATCTGCAACAAACAGTAAATAAGATACTGTAAAATTTTCTATGGAAGAAACCCATAAAAATTCTACTTCGAGCAATACATTTAAACGCGCTATATTATTCCTTATTTGCTTAAATTAAAAAAACACTACTGTTAAAACCTTGATTGGTACATTACCATAATAAATAGCTAAATAAATAATTATTCCCATAATATTACCACTTTGGACGTAGACCAACATATCTTGATCGTGTAGTAGATTATACTATTTTTCTCTCACACATAAACAAATACAATACAAGATTACTCACCGGTTCGTGTTTTGTACAACCTACCAATGTCTATTCTCACCATAGACTGATCCACTGTTGTTTTTAAGTCTATTTAACTCGTGCAACGGAGGGGCAAATTAATAATCAGGTGACAGAAACACCACATTCATGTAAAATATCTACGAACCTCGATGCTAATAAAAACATCACGGGAAAACCATGTTGTTCACCAGCAAATACCATTGAGATAATGTGATGGTGATGGTAAAGTCTGCGTGCACAACAGAATTTAATGTGTTTATCTTAAAATGCAAAACCATTAGACTTAAAAACGTTAAGAATTGATAGTTATGTTATATTCGTACAACTAATAGGCAATATTATATTTATATTTCCCGGTTCCTTGATTAAGCTCTGTTTAAGTCGTTATGGTTAGAAAAAATAGTAAACTATATCATAACAATATTACGGTTTGCTTAACCGTGGAAAATAAAACTTACTATTGTACTTCCACATTTTTGTGGCTTAACCCACAGAGGAACAAACTGTTTTTCAAATTGTTTCCTATGGACTTTCCAAGCGTTTTCCTATACGAACATGTTATGGAAATATTAATTTTCTGGAATTTAGAGACGACCCTGAACGTTGTCTCTGTGGTCTTTCTACTGGTGGATTCATTTTTGATCTAAGAGGAATTCCCAGGAAATTTTAATATAAATGTGCACCGTCATTTTAAATAAACCTTTTAATAAAAAGTATCAAAAGAAAAATAATAAGCAACAATATGGTGACGTACCAGAGTTCGAAAAAGACTGCTTGCTTACTAAATCTACAAAGTTTGGTATTTCAATGTCGCAATGAAATTATTTGCCGCATAATTTTTCTAGAATCAGCTATTAATAGAGTTGTTTTTATTGTAATTATTTATCAAATAAATATATAGGGATATAGAAATACCTAGCCTAAGGGATATCAGTTATATTAATAAATGTCGACTTCCTCTTGTTTCTAGAAGTTACACACAAGGCCCGTCCATACTACCAATTTGCATTTATGATAGGGTATTTCAGTTTTCAACAATAATTGTATTACCTAAATCGTCTGCAGTTTAGAGGTACTTCTATAACCTCCCATTAATATGTAATATCTGTTATACTATGTTTCTTTGCATACATTTGATTGAGAATGGCCTTCTTCAAATACATGGTATTGTACTTAGATGATCTCAACTGGACGTGGGATTTTAGATATGAAATACGAGAAAATACTACTGGTAGTAGTGGTAACAACATGTTTGCATGACGTCATATTATAACGGTACGAACCTTGTTGTGTTTATTTTATGTTTAATCGTCACAGTTTTCAATATAAAGTAACTGAACTGAATTCGCCAATCGAACACGACAGAGACATTTATTAATAAAACCAACTGCAGACAGTACGAATAATATAACCCCGGTAACCACCTGTTCAGTCTAAGAAGCTGCAGGAAACGTTAGCCCGGGCGATATGTTGGTTTTAAGTATGCACACTCCCTTTTCAAAGTATGAGTTAATGTTAAACTTAATTTCTGAAGTAAAACAAACCAAAAAGGAGAGGTAAGCGTAGGTACAGGTGGGTTCTTGCAAGGGCAGACGAGTTGTCTCAAACCACGACCAGCAGAGGAAGGTCCGTACGCAGCTGAGATACCTCAAAACGCTGGTCAAGGTAAAGGTTACGGAAACAGGACTGCGTGTATTGAATGTTAGATCAAGTATTATTTCATAATGACTTATTTCTGCTTTCATAGGCCAAAAAGTTGGTGTTGGGCGGTGAAAACATTTGCACTTGCATCCAAATTTTTAAAACGAAACGAATTTTGATCCCATTAATTCTAAAACTAATAATTTTTCTGTTTAAATTTATTAAATTTTAGTGCAAATGTTAGGAGCCACACTAAATATATATAACTTCCATAATTTCGACTTTAAATAACATGATTATGTGTAGGTATGTAGGTTATGAGGTATTTTCAAAAAAGCACAAATTTTCATTTAGGAAGCTTAGGAACTTGACGAAACCAGCTATGTATCACACCAGCAGACTGAGCTCTTGGAGCTGTAACAGAATATCTTAATTTGAGATCGAACGAATTTCAAGTTATTTTATTAAGTGTATACGGTGTACGTCTATGTTGCTGCACTGCACTGCACGAAAAAACGACCAGACATAGTTATTTTATTATTTCATCTTATTTGGCGGGTGCGAAATCCGCAGTCAGGTAAAATAACCCTTTGAACTAAAATGACCGACCACGTGCTCAAGATACCAGTGACCAAAAACAACTGCGTAGTAAGCTCTTTTTCGACTACTCTCGAATGATATGAAGCATTATCCATTAAAATCAAACAAGGCTTCTCCAAATTCGGTATCAGCATCTCTTGCACCCATTTTCGAAAGATTCGTTGTTCATGTTAATCAGCACTTTCTGGCTTGGAAGAAAAAATTAAACTTGTACCTTCTAAACACAAATATTAGCACTCTCTCTTCTGATCATCAAAGAGAAACTGCACAGGAAAATTTTACAAAAATGACGGTTCATTACTTACCTTTCTTAGAAACGAATGTATTAACTGAGTGCATTATGATAATTGCATATTAATGTGTCATACCAGCGTTATTTTAAACGTAAACAACATTCTTTGTAATTCCGGGAGGACAAGAACTAAATTTCCTTTGAAAAGGGTATTTATTACATAAAAACTTTTTCTTCGTCTGAAAAGTAACATTAGAAATCACCTGTTTTGGAACCACTGAGCACTGTAAGTGCTATCTCTTTTCGTTTCTCAAGTCACCGCAGTGTATTTCATAAACTTTAGAGCGGCAATCTGCAAGACTTGCGCTCGCTGTAATATCCTATACGAACTAAGGAGCTAGAAAGAGAGCAATATAACTATACAAGTGTTGTAGTGGTTCGTACTGCGAAGGGCCACCCCTCAAATAAGACGACACCCGAGTATACACCAAATGAAATGGCTTAAAGTATACTATGCATAAGCAATCTTTCTCAATTCTCAATTTCAAAAACTTCTGAGGAACGATAGTCAACATTTTTCTTTTTCAAAAAACAACATACCTTTTTGGAGTTTGATGTTTTTGAAAGATATAATATTCTATTTTTCATCAAACAATAATTTATATAATACCAACAAGGACGCTGTGGAACAAGTGATATGATTACACACACAATATCAAACGCCAATTTCTTAAATTTGACATATCAAATATTTAGTACATGAAACAATATTTAATAACAAATTTATTGACGCGTTGCAGTACTTTGAATGTTAAAAAAATTCCCGCGAAAGAGTTCGTGTATACATGCAAAGATATTAAAATACAGATCCTCGCACCCAACAAATATTAGGCAGATTAGAAAGCTAATTTACTTGGACCCTCCAAAAAGCCTAAAAATCTACAATGAGAATTTTGAACTTAATGTTTTTTGAAGTAGACGAGAAGTACCCTTCTTCTTCTTCTGATTATAGGTCAATGGTCTGTTAATTACCTACAATGGAGTAGGTTCTATGAGCCCTCTTTGCATGCCGGGTAGGAGGCTACCCTAACCCGTCGAACAGAGAAGAGAAGTTCCACTACATGGTTTACGATGGTCAAGGATGTTCGTATGACAACTGGTACCGACGGTTCTACGCACCCTCCAAAGCACGACCGCTTGCATATGTCACTATATTGGTCCACCTATTCGAGTATTGACCAGCGCGAATTGTGCTGGACTATCAATACCGTGTGACTGGCGTCCGCAGTGCTACGCTATGCAACCAATAATCAGAAGAAGAAGAGAATACCCAGAACGTCTACAAATCAAATTGTAAGAATTATGCAACGTAAACTCAAGCTGAATATTCTTTGGAAACTGGTTACCACGATAATGTGGGGATTGTCTTGAAAATAATATCTGTGGTTTTTTCTATTGAACATATAATTTCTTCCGAAGGTCATTCGTCGGACCAAATCATTTTTCTATGAAATACACGATCTTCTCTCGACTTACTCAAAAACAGATTCCAAACATTTAATCTCCGTTCTCTGTGGTTGTTTTCTAATGCGTGTATTGTGTTAGGAATATTACATCATTACAAAATGTCAAATTCGAAAAAAGATATGTTGTAATTAAGAAAGATGTTTTAAAATTAGCTTATAATATACTTTGAATCGGGATCAAGCCACTTCAGTAACCAATAAATGGTGGCGGGTAGGGTACAGGCGCACTTTATGGTGCGATGAAACTATAAATATAATCGCAAATACTTCAATGCGCTACTATAAATAGATGTCATATCACTTTGTATTGTAGTTCGTTATGTTCCTAAATTTTTTTGAATCTGCATGGAAGACACCCATACCCCCAAGAAACATAGCTCTATGGAATTTTGGTATGACTGCCTATAAAAAGGGTCCCGTATCCATATTTATAAAACCATAAATTACTAGGTTCTTCTATCTGTTGCAGTCCTCCACTGTCGACTATTTACCACTTTTGAAACATTGTAGGGATAAGCAACTGCGTCCCTTTCCTTCTGCCGTGTAGTGTAAACATGGTTCTGCTAGCATCTACTACTGTTCATATAATACATTGCAAGTAACAATAAGAAATGACGTTTCCTGGTATTCATGTAAATCTAGTTAATATATACATCGAGTTGTAATCTTAATCCCCTTAACGACTAGTGAGAGTACCCGCTGGGATAATTACCAACAAATAATTAATGAATGATCAAATAGTTTTCAAATTAAGGCTGGCAGTGAGTGCTACAAGGCATGTGTCATAGCTGTCATGTTAGGTGCCGGTCGTACCGTTTATTTCTTCGAATGTAAACACAAGCAAAGCGTATCTCGTCTCAATAAAAGGAATTTTAAAAAATAATCAATAAATAATAAATAATTTAAGTATTTTAAGAGTATTTGAGACATAAAATGTGTTGAAAATGGTCTCCATCTTCTCGAAGACAACTTCGAGTCCTTCTTCTTACACCGTTACTAACATTTTATAAAATCTGTGGAGAGTTGTTAATTTCTTTACATGTTTATATACTTTTTGAGTAAGTGCATCCAAAACGTGAATCAGAGTTTTGACAATCGAATTTTTCAGGTAGGGTCATACAGAAAAATTTTAAAGTGTTAAAACGCACTATCTTGGAAGCTATACGACAAGAGTATTTCTACAATTTACTCGATCTTCGAAGAAATCACGAAGGAACTTTAAAATATCTCGCGCTGCATGGGTCGTTGCACTATCGTTTTGGAAATAACCATACCGCAACTCGTCATCTTGCAATTGATTTATCAATGGGAGCAACATTTGTTATCGATACCTACCTGCTATCGGTGTGGCATTAAAATAAATTGGTACTGCCAATCTTCTCCTACTAAGGCCTATCCAAATTCCAACTTTTTGTGTATGTAGTAAAGCTTCAGTGAAAATATGGAGATTCTACGTGCTACACATTCTCATATTTTGGGAATTGACGTATCCAGACAGGTGGAACCATGTTTCATGATATTCAAATTTTATTCATTCTGGAATTTGGATAACATTATTTAAAGATGTGCACTTATTGGTTAATACTGTTTGTGAACCTACTAGGTAACTGATTGCTATGCGATTATCGTCCATTCAGAAAGAGACTAAACAAGTCCTAGCCAAATGATATACTACAACAACGGTAAATCAATATAGTGGTATATGTATAAGGAATAACATCGCTGGATCTTCCCCTACAAACTTGATCTTTTATTGTATTTACTTATTACTCTCTGTCAAGGAGATTGCTAATTGTCAAACAAAGATAAACATAAAAAATGGTCCTATTATATAGGTAAATTCAGTCAAACCTATGTAAGTCGTAATGTACCGGCGAAAGCAATATTCTATTTATAATATTTCCTAAGGATATGGAAAAATGGAAGCACAACAATTTTTTTTGTTACACTTAATATTCACACATATTACGATACTAATTTATATTTTATTGAGTTTTACCAAGTAATTGGATATTTACTTGTGTTTTAGTTTTTATGTTTAATATTTTCACGATATTTCTCCCTTACGTTATCTTGAGCTCATAAAAAAGTCAATAACATATAGCTGTGTTACATAGGACTCTAATGAAGATAACTTACCTTATTTCTAAATTTAGTAAAGCTATATTTTGCTACACTATCCAAATAGGAGACAGCAAAATTTTAAATAAACCCGTCCATGCCATGTGTTCTTGGCATAAACGGCTATTTAACTCGAAAATTAAGTGTTGTGCAGAAGTAGAGTGTTTAACCACATTTGGATCGATGTTGGTTTGGCATCGTAATGCTATGTAAACTTGGCTTCTAGGTCCTAGGGTTGTTTTAATTGATCATAGTCATTGTGGCAACGGTGTAGAGGAAAGTTTTCAGTCTTATTTGTTCATTGTTGAGCTGTAATTATCAGAATATGAGTAAAATTGTAATCAAATTGACAGTTTATTTTATAATTTTGTTAAACTTTAACTTTTCTTTTAAGAAAAATAAGATTATGGAAATGTGCTAGGTATGTAAAGAAGCTATGAGTCGATTTTGATAATAATTAGATTTAATTGTTATGAATTTATTTAAAAATATGTGTGTAGTTCTAAGTGCATTAAGTATAACAAGCGAGGTGTAAAAATGTTTATTTTTTAATGTGTAATACATTTTGATAAACATTTGTTTATAAGAAAGTCATTGTAATTTATAAAAATTTGTTAAATTTTGGTCAATTTATGCTTAGCCCTGATTGGCTGATTTTGTGTGGTTCGCATTCATGTTTTCATATTCCTATGCCGTTGCCTAGACAACGGGCAAAAAAAGTGTAGTATTGTAAAAAAAGTTCTGAGTTGCTTATTTACTCGTACCACAAAGCCGAAAGCGCGCTTTTTCTACAGCTCCCTAAGAATGTAAATTTGTGTAATTATTTATGATTTTTTGTAATAAAACAAAGTGTTAATATTTGAGTCTATCTTCGAAGTGTTTTAATTAACGTACGGCCGAGATTTTGGGTAAATTTCGATAAAATAAGAATTTCGTCGCAGAATGGAGTAAGTGTCCCTCGCTTGTTGATTGTTTTTCGCTCGTCTTTTGTTTATGGATTGGTCAACAATTGGAATGACAAAAAAACGGAAATGTCAATGTCCTCCGATTATAACGTCACATCTACAAGATATATTTAAAAATAAATATCAGTATTAATACGATAATTTAAATAAAAATGCTTCATTACATTGATATTAAGACGAAGCACCATCACAAAATTTATGATCAAGTCTAATTTGGAGGTAATAATATTATTATTATTA
>JABXWE010043748.1:0-11288 GCA_014611495.1 Limonius californicus | reverse complement strand
TTGTGAAACCCAATTACTTTCTTTTAGTAATAATCAGACCTGTAAACCCTATGTATTTGAATTAACCAATATTAAAATATCACAAATCAATCCAGCAACTTGGTTAATCAGCATTCCTTCAAAAACGATACTTGATATCAAATGTAGTAATAAAAATTATAGAAAAGAATTACATGGCTCTAAATTAATGCATTTAACACCTGATTGCTCAGCACTAATCAATCACGAACACGTGTTATTTTCGGCAAAGACAACATCTACTAAAACAATTGATTTAAAAATACCAAATATTGATAGACTGCCTACGTCCACATTAAATAATGTTAACATTTCAAAATTAGATTTAACGCCTATTGGTACACAGAAACTGGTCAAAAATCAAATAAAACTTTCTGACCAAACTAATTATTTAAAAAATATTGATAACCCATATGTTAATCACTTTAGTATTATCTCTATAATTATATTCCTTATCTTTGTATTATTAATATTAAGTTTTATATTGTACACTTATGTAAGACGTAACTTCTTAAAGGAAAAAATTGCCAATTACCTATTTCCTAAAATTGCTGATGCTCCAATAGAGTTGATGCAATCCAAACTTCAAGGCCCTTAAGACCGTTGAAGACTCTTGGTGGGGAGGAGTTACGTTACCCTACACTATCTTATCATGTACGCCCACGGTGTGTAAACTACATTGTAAAATAAAAAGTTAAATAAATTTTTTTATTTGTTTCAAACCTACGCATTGAAACTCGTGTGTAATATAGTATTTTATCCAACACACAAATTCTATTCGCAAAATAAGGATTTGAAAATTTGACAGTTTAATTAAATTATTTTGACGCTTTCTGCTAAAGCTGGAAATGGAATCCTATGAGAAGGCAATGGTTGCTAAGCTTTTTTGTTTGTTGCTAATGTAAATTTATTATAATCAACTAGTGGGTTATAAACCACATTACTTGTTCGAAATCACCATAGTTATATCGCTTTTATACATGTGTGTTGGATAAAAATATTTAAGAATGTTTTATTTTTGGTGAAGATATTTTTAGTAAATCAGTTGTTTTGTCAATTGGATTTAAGAATAAAATTCAGCAATGTTGAGTTATTTATTATAACACAAAACTTATTTTATAAACCGCTTTGATGTATGTTTACGCCATAAACGGCCCTGCGTCCAACATCCCCGCGCCAACCGTCCCTGCGCCAAATTGCACTGTGCTACACCGGCCGCGCCTAACAGCCTAGATTGCAGTAGGTACCATATTATTGAACCACACTGCTTCTATAATAATTTATCTTGATAGCGTTATTTGAAATTCCTACTACATATTTTACCCAAATTTTTGAAACATATAAAACTCAGTGTACGACAAAAACTTTGATACCAACATGGTGTCTGCCATACTCACTACACAGTTGAATTGTTACAAGAAATTGGATTGGAAGAAAAGCTGTGTATCCATGGCAAATACAAGGATTGCCTCATATATGTATTTCGGGATTGGGCAACCCTAGTGCTGCCAATTGGCAACTGACGTCTCTATCGTAAAGTTTAACATTTTTGACGGTATACGTACTCAGAATAGAGCGCTATTTCTGTTGTTTACAGTGACTTGAAAAATGCATATCGACCAAAAAATTGAATTAAATCGTGAACATTTTCGTGTTATTAGTTTTTACAACTTTCAATGTGGATTAACTCAACAACAGTGCATCGATAAACGTAATTCGATTTTTGGCGATGAAGCACCATCAAGGACCAGTGTATATCGATGGTTTACCGAATTCAATCCTGGCCGTAGTTCGCTCAACGATGAATTTCGTGAAGGGCGTCCAAAATCGGTTGTTGTTCCGAAAAACATTCATGCGGTGCGTGAACTGATACTGCAAGATCATCATGTGACTTATCGTGAGATTGAGGCATCCTTGGACATTAGTGGGACCAGCATACATTCAATATTGCATGAACATTTGGCCGTAAAAAAGATTTGTTTGCGTTGGATCCCATTTAATTTGACAATCGCTCAAAAACAAGCTCGTGTCAATTGGTCGCAAGAAATGCTCAAAACATTCGATCGCGGTGCTTCAAAACATGTGTATCACATCGAGACAGATGACGAATCGTGGATCTACGCGTATAAGCTCAAAAGCAAACAGCAGTCGACTGTATGAGTCTTCCAAGGCGTGCCAAATCCAACAAAAGTCGTTCGTGCTCGAAGCACTTCGAAGCAAATGGTCGCCTGTTTTTTCGGAAAAACTGGACATGTCCTCAACCGTACCATTGGTGCAACGTAGAACGGTCAATTCTGAATGGTACACAACCATTTTTTGCCACAAGTTTTCGGGGAAATAAGGAAAACCTACCTCCGAAGACGAATCATTTTCCACCACGACAATGCGAGCTCTCACACATCGGCTCGAACAAGTGACTTTTTGAGCACTCAAAACGTCGATTTGATGAGTCATCCGCCGTATAGTGCTGACTTGGCACCCAATTACTTCTTTTTATTTCCGAACGTCAAAAATAAATTGCGAGGTCAACGTTTTTCGACACCTGAAGAAGCGGTCGATGCGTTCCAAGTGCGTGATTTGGAGATACCTCAATCGGAGTGGAAAAGTGCTTCGAAAATTGGTTCACACTTAGCTTTAACAACACCGCAAAAACAGTACACAAAATACCCCGTCTGATTAATGGAAGAGTAAACTGGCAGAAATTTCAACAAACACTTGAATTAAAAATAACGTGTCCTGCAAGGTACGAGTCAAAAGAAGACATTGATAGCGCTATAATCAATCTAAACAATGGCATTACTGTTGCAATACAAGAGTCCTCTACAATACAGCAAAGGAAACGACAAATCGATTACACTCAACCACCAGCAGATATAATGAACCTAATAAATGAAAAAAATCGACTACGGAGACTTTGGCAAAGAACCCGAGATCCCGTAACTAAAGCACACCTAAATCGTAGCATTCGAAACGTTAGACTCGCATTAGACAACCACAGAATAGGTAGCTATAAAAAATATATCGAAGAGTTACAACCAAGGGACCCAACGATGTGGTTGGCCACTAAACGTATTCTAAAAAAACCGCAAATCATTTCCACCATTAACGACAGAGGACAAGTATATTGCTCAGATAAAGATAAAAGTGAAGCCTTCGCGGAACACTTAGAAAAGACATTTACAACTTTAGTTCAAGAAGATAACGAAGATTTTGCACGAGAAGTAGTAGAACAAATTAATACAAACTTTCCAAGAACTCCCGAAGACATTTCACCAACGTCTCCACACGAAATTAAAAATTACATCAAAAAACTCCACACAAAGAAATCCCCAGGACATGATTTAATCCCTAATGTTGTATTGAAACAACTACCAAATAAAGCCATATCATATCTCGCATCTCTCTTCAACACATGTATGCGCATTGGCTATTTTCCAAACACATGGAAATGCGCGCATGTACTCTTCTTCAATAAGCCAGGGAAAAATCCAAAAGAATTAACCAGCTATAGACCTATAAGCCTACTTCCAACACTCTCAAAACTACTTGAAAAAGTAATTAACAGTCGACTCACGCAATATCTGAATAATAATCAAGTCATACCGCCATATCAGTACGGTTTTCGGAAGCAATTTTCAACCACCCATCAGTTGTCGAGGATAGCAGAACTAATAGAATCAGGATTCGATAGAAAAATGCACACAGTTGCCGCTTTTCTTGATATAGCACAAGCGTTTGATAAAGTGTGGACAGAGGCCTTACTATTAAAAATGCTTAATGCTCAAATACCAGCATATATCCTGTGTATTACTAAATCATTTCTAAGTGACCGCACTTTTTCTGTCAGAGTGAACGCCACCATATCTACAGTTAAAACCATTAAGGCCGGGGTCCCACAAGGTTCAATATTGGGCCCTGTACTATTCAATATATTTGTCTATGATGTTCCAGAACTGATGAACTCTACAATTGCAATGTACGCCGACGATACCGCCCTTATCACCCAAAATCAAGATATCAATATTGCAGCACAACAACTACAAGAAAGTATTAACCAGTGCGCCTCGTGGTTCAACAAGTGGTGCATAACTATCAATGCAAGCAAATGCGAATGTAAATTATTTACCTTACGACGCCCACAAATACCAGCAAATATTATAATTAACAACGAGCCAATCCCTTGGAACCCAGCTGATAGTGGAATAAAATATCTAGGTGTATATTTGGATAAACGATTAACCTGGGGCTTTCATGTAAACAAAAAGCTGAGCGAATGTCACGTAAGACTTTCCTTATTGTACCCAATATTGAACAAAAAATCACCTCTTAGATATGAATGTGGAACTCTAATATACTCGTCGATACTTCGACCCATATTAACATATGCCTGCCCTGTTTGGGGAGCAACTTCCAAAACGCATTTAAAGAAACTGCACACTTTCCAAAACAAGGTGTTACGTATAGTCTTCAACGCACCATGGTACATACGAAACGCACAAATTCTTCACGAAGCTGGAATTCCAACAATCGAAGATTTCATCAAAAACACCACGAAAAAATACTTCAAAAATTTACACTAATGCTCTAGTGCTGTACGCTACGGAACAGGCGTTAGACACATTCATAGAAGACTTAAACGAAAACTCCCACAAGACATTTGCATAACCTCGTCCTCAGAAGACAATGATTAGTGTTAATCATAAACAGCAATAAAGTGTTCTTAATTTAAGTGTTAGTGAAGCCGATGGCTCTTTGTCAATAACAGAAGTGAAAAAATCTAACTATATGCAATCAGTCATGTATAGCGTTTTCTACCCTGATCTGACTATGAATACGTTTAAAAAAAAAAAAAAGTTTATTGATCTTCATGGAGAATATTTTGAAAAACAATAAAGCCATGTTCGATGATAAATATTTATTTTTGTTCTCTAATCCTGAAATATAAAAGCAACCCTCGTAAACATAATTTACGAAATTGAATCATCGAGACGCTTGCTAGAGACCGAAGATCGTTTTTAAAACGAATTAAAAAATGTATAGAAGTGAATAGAGGCAATTTTGAACATTTACTGAATTAAATAAAACTTCGCTATTTTTTTTTTTTCGTTGAATTTCACTTATTTGATTTTTACTATAGTAGGGTTGCACCAATAGGTGTTTTCCTTATAATAGTAATATAATTAATATTAGTGAAACTGTTAATTACTAAAGTAAAAGATCTACTTGACAAAAAAAACTATTTCTACACTATAGAATATTCAATGATCTCAATTGCTGTGATATGTATGTTGGATTGCGTCAACTCACTTTTAAGAGGGACAACTTAGCTGGCGCACCCTGTACTGACTACCTGAAATCCCAGAAAAGTTTATACGACTATTGATTTTGTACATAACCACGTTCTAGTTCCAACTGATTCTGTACTAACGGTTTTCGTATTACACATTTAGCCTTAACAATACCAAAAACAATTATAAAAACGAACATTTTAAAATTCATTTTGAATAAACGCTCTCGACTGAATACAAAAATTAATTGGAAATTAAATTAAATATTAAATAAATGCAGTTAAAATTAATATCGCCCAGGAATTCGAACGCAGTAAGAGAATCGTTGATGTGCTTCGTATCCAAACAGAAATACTAACCGATTTGCGGAAATGTTTAATTAAAATAGCATTGTATTCACGTTTATGCGCTTACACAACAAATTTGTTGATTAGTATTTCGCATCAAAGAAATATATTAAAGCGTTTCACAAAACAGTTAACATCTGCACCACATTATTTTAGAGATCTAAAAATGCTATTCCGTAGAAAACCAGTTGGCTCTAAAAGACCTCGAACGACAGGAAGTGTGCTTGTTAAATCAGCAAGACGATAGAAAACGAAATCGTGCGAGTTCCGCCAACAAAAACAAAAACTCACGTTTGATAAAAGCGCGGAAGGAAGAACAAGAAAAACTCAGGATAATTGATGATCGGCTTAAGCTTCAGCAGTAGGCTAATTAAGCCATTTTCAAACCGCTGTGGCACTTGTAGAGGATCTACAAGACGACAACAAATCTCCCTTAAGAGGTTGTACCAAGCTTCAGACAAGCTTTATTAATGTAAACTCATTTAAACGGTCTGTACATAAACTTTGTACTTCTTATTAAATGTAATAGAAATGTCTTGTTCACAACGTACCTGCCGCAAAACGCCAAAATTAATTTAATTGGAAATTTTAAATGCTAGTCGTTTTCGCAATTCAAATTCAAAATCCTAAAAAACGAAAAAACCTATGTTGTAGTTAAGGTCGTAGGAGCCGATCTGTAACCTCTTACAAATCCTAGGTAACCCGACAAACGTATATTTTATTTATTATATATCCAAAATAATTTTAAGTATTAGCATAGTCTAAATAACACTGTTAAACACACATTTTGTTACATGGAAATTTTTAGGTGTTTCTGGTGTATTCCGGCACCCTAAAGACGAATTTAAAAATAGAATTTGCCTATCACGCACACATTTTTAGTAACAAGCATTTACGTTTTGCAAGTATGTAACATATGCATATTGCGCCACTTTGTGTAATGTATCAGCAGTGACGAATATACCGTTTTAAGCCAAGTTCCTGTCTATTACATGCAAGAAGTACTCACCAAATCAGATATTGAGCATTAATAGGCATTTACCGGCGTATGAAGTTACTGCATTTCCTATGTCGTGCTGCGAAACGTCGTTACTAACGTGTTTGTGTTCTACATACTTGATTTATGTTTATTACTGTACTGTGATTGACTGTGAATTAACAAGTTAGTACAATGCCTAGGCAGTGTGTAAATAATGTCAACCATTTTTGTTATGTATGTGGGGAACTAACTTTTAAACCGCATAAACGTACTTCCACCCCACTTGTACGAAGAGCTTACGAACTTTATTTCAGAGTTAAAGTAAGAGATCAAAATAAGCCAAGGGCTCCTCACATATTTTTAAGACTTTTGTAACATCGTTAACAGGTTGGTTGAAAGGTACAAAACGTAAAGTGCGCTATGCAGTGGTGTGGAGAAAACAGAAAGAACATGCCACAGATTGTTACTTTTGGCTCACTAACATACTGGGTATCGGCCGAAGTCCAAGCATACTGTGCAGTATCCCAATTTACCATCAGCTTTACGGCCCGTCGAACATAGTGAAAATCTTCCTATCCCAAATCCACCAGAATCTTGGAGTTTGGACGAAGAAGAACCTGAAATCACCGGTGTTCCAACTGATTATATGCAATTCGCACAGGAAATCGACAATGATCCACTATTTCAAACACCAGAATATTCAACAAAACCACATCTGATTTCACAGGCTGAACTGAATGATTTAGTTCGAGGTTTAAAACTAGCAAAATCACAGTCAGAACTTCTAACATCGAGATTAAAAGAATGGAATGGAAGGTGTCGTACATATAACTCACTTCCGAAAACGTCAAAAAAGACTTACACATTGTTTCGCTCAGGCAGGGACTTTGATATATTGCACGGATATTGACAACTTATTTCACGCATTAGGACAGAAACATGAACGAAGGAATTGGCGCCTATGTATAGATTTTTCAAAACTTAGTTTAAAAGCAGTTTTGCTTCACAGTAGCAATTAATGCCCATCTCTACCTGTAGCTCATGCCGTTCATATCAAGTAATCATACGAGAGTATGCTATATCTCCTAAAACACATCCGGTATAAGTGGTCAATCTGTGGAGACCTAAAAGCGCGTCTTCTTGGACTTCAGCTGGATATACAAAATACTGTCGTTTCCTGTATGAATGGGACATCCGTGCACGAGATCGTCAGTATACAAGAGGAATGGCCATTACGGCAACCACTAACTCCGGGTCAAAAACGTATTACCAACGAACCACTGGTTGATCCTGAAAACGTATTTCTACCACCACTGCATATTCGTTAAAGCACTAGATCGGAACGGAAGAGAATTCTTGTATCTGAAACAGAAATTTCCGAGAGTTAGCGAGGCAAAAATTAAAGAGGGACCAAATATCGCCGTAAAACATCCGCAACAACATTTTGAAGTAAGCGCAACATTAAGAACATACCGATATTGTTATATTTCCGTATAACGTACAACACTTCGTAGCAAATAAAGTGTGGGTGATAGAGAAAATTCAAGGTTATTTTCTGCTTTCTGGTAGAATTTTACATAACATACGCCATGTTTTATCTATGTCTCAAAAAAAAGTTGATTTTTGTTTACAAGTGTAATTATTTAGACTATGCTGTTAGTCATAACGAGGTGACATACTGGCACTTGGTTATGGGATTTTACAAAAACGATAATTTTACTACTTGCCTTCAGGTAACTATTTAAAAATAAGACACAATAAGAAGAATGAATGATGCTATGAATAGTGTGTCGGCTATCCCTTTTTTTTTGCCAAATATTTTGTAGCATATTATCATTTCTCCCATCATTTAATACTACATAACAAACGCAGAATTTTAGAAATCATTTTTATTAAGACTATCTATAGTTTCCCACATCTTAATTTTGATACCTTGCTCCTAACTTAATCTTCTGTAATATACAGATTAGCCTTTTTGTTAAAGCTACTAGAGGTGATTTAGAAGTATGGATACTAAGCCCACTATGATAATATGTTATGGATATCAAATTTTCATCCCCGTAGCACGCGTCGAACGACTAACTCCGGTAGCATACAACCGTAAAAAAATGAATTTAGAAACTATATTTGTCAACCAAAATTCTGTGTCTTTCTCTATATTTATAAGTTGAATATCTATCTCTGTATAAAGAATGAGATCACAGTACGCTGTATTTGCAATATGTAACTGTCCTTGAATTTGGTAAAAATAATTGCGTTTCTTCTTCAAAGTAAGCTTCCCGTTCACATAAGTTATTTTTAGGATTTTCCTTTATTGTTTTTTTCTATAGTTTAATCCTGCGTGGTATATAAACATTTGACTTCGATGCTACCTACATCTTCAAAGAATTCCGCCTGGAAAAGCAGCTAGAAATAAATACTCTTCGGCGATAAATAAACCCCAGGACTTTCTTGTGTTGTTTGTTCATACAACCTTATCGCCCTCGTTTCGTTGATACACCCGTAAACAATTGCAGGACTATGCAGCTCTCTGTTGATATTGTACAACATTTCGATTACTGCACAATGACAAAACATTTTTTCTAAATGTTTAAAAACTTTGCCGAAATTAGACGCAGTAAGTCGGTTGGGCCGAGCTGTCGTCCCTGCGAAGTTTTGATGTTGGTGTCTTATTTTTATTTCCATAAAGCAACTAAATTCTTTAAAGTGGTAGAAATTGTAATTTACTTTCCAAGACCCATTTACTTCATCCGAAACTATTTACCTGAAACTGCATAGCAAAATGCATCTCTGTTTATCTATAGTTGCTTTTATGTATCTTAAACGTTTGGTTGGAAAAGATTAAATAGTTACTCACCTATTTTGTTGTAGTTGTTTAAATTATAGAATGCTTGTTTGATTTATTAATGTTGTAATTACCAATTGTAAGATACGGCAAAGTTTGAAGAACATAGGACAAAAACCGCGTAAATTACAACTTTTATGCGGAAATATTATTAAATGAATACAGAGTTATTAAAATGCCGCGAAAAATAGTGTAGTCACTATATATCTTTATTACCTCACCCTCATATCAGCGATTACATGTGTCCAAACTGATTTATAAAAAAGTTATTAATAATGGAAAAATCACGTTTTAACCTATTTTCGTTATGTAAAGGAGCATACTGTTTTATACTAATTGTAAATTCATGTAAATTTGAGTATTTCCACACATCAAGAGCTTCTCCAGCTGTAATACATTGATCAAAACTCAATTTTCCCTGAAATCATTCGAAGGGTTCCTACCACCTTAAGCGTTATACAGGGAAACTATTTTATATTCAACGTGAATGTTTTGCACAAATACCCCAATGTTAATTATGACTCCCTACAACATCGTGTATTAATAACAGGTCACGCAATTTTGAAATGTTAAACCCCTGAAAAAGTAACCTCCTTAGCAACGACTGCGCCCTCCAAGCTTATCAAAGAATAGGTAAATAATTACCATTATTAATTCATTAGAGTTATAGCGTGTTATAAAAACACATAATATAAAACAAAACGTTTTAAGATTCCAAAGAAGGAAACTGAAAATATGAAATAATCAAGTTTGCCATATAATGAATGACAACATGGCTTAATTATTTGTTGAAAACAAGTCTAAAAAGACTAATTACAACACTATTTACATGTAGTACAGAAAGGAAGGACACCAATTGCCCATGACGTATGGTCTCCCATCTAAAACTAATTTTCCCCAAACGAGCATCGAACCCTTGTGTCTGGTGCATTTCAACAAGCACATTAATTCATAAAATTCAAATTTTCTGCAAAACTTGTTGGTATAAGCAATTCTTATTAAAACTTAAACCAAGAAATCGTATTCTAGGTACTGAAAGTATAATGTTTAAAATAATCTAGGTATTTCACGGCCAAATATAAAATATAAATTTGTTGTATTAATGTTTAAAACTGTACATGTTGCGCTGACTTTTTAAAATTTGATCTAGACTTGTAAGTATACAGGGTGCCTACTGTAAGGTAAATTACTTCTCTGTTTTTCGTATCACATGTTTCTTAATGGATAATTTGAATAAAAGTAAAGCTTTATGTTTACTCTGTTTTCTCTTTCTTTCAATTTTAAATTAGCATTGTAGTTATTATAATCGTGTCTTATACATCATCATACTGAAAATCATTCTCCTTTGGGAAATCTAAGAATCAATATAAAAATACTAAAAAAAACGAAAACTCCGTTTTTGGCGTGTGCATTTCCATGTGAAAGATTCAAAATTCATTTTACAAATTTTGTTAGTTTTCTTGATTGTGTTTATTAATAGATCGTGCATACTTTATCCAAATACAAATTTCATCAAGTGAAGCATACGCTTATCTCTGCAATCAATTTAATACTCATCAAACACTTTATATGTAATATATTTCGCCACTTCAAGTGCAATTTTTACTGGCAAAGGACCCATTGGTACATTATTTCTTACTTTAGTGGGACAAATATCTAGCATTTTCAACCTTTACAATTGTTTTTTTTTTTCACTTCAGGCATTTTTAACCCATTTCCAAGAATTTCTGGAAGTAGAGACCCTGAAATACCGGAAAATAAAATTTTAAAGCTTTAAATAAACAAAAAAAAATCGATTGTAATCAATATTT
>JABXWE010043743.1:0-15109 GCA_014611495.1 Limonius californicus | reverse complement strand
ATATATATATATATATATATATATATATATATAAATAATGGATTTCGAGACGTCAGAACTTTTGCTCGAGCAGCCACTGACTACGACATTTCCTGTAAAATAGAAAGACGGCTGCGTGATCAGTATCATTTGAGTTCTCAATACAAGTAAAATTAGTTATTAACTTACTAAGCAATTGGGCAACAAGAGGTTGCTTTCTTCAATGAAATTTCAACTACGACTACTATTCACAAATCGCGGTACTTGCGGACAAATATTCACTTCTTACAATTTCCACTAATACCCTAAAATCTGATGAGTTGTAACCTTAATTTGGTGAAGGAGTAGAGGAAGCCATAAAGGTTGATTTTAGCTTGGTAGATGTCCCACGACGACAAGAGACGGTAGGTATGCTGATGTCATCGGCAATCAAACCAGTGATGCCAATATAACGAAGAAACTAATGGATGATGTTACAGGGTGCACTATCAGAATTTTCCGGTATTTGGTAGTTTTAAATACCAAATATGATTTACTGCAGTACAGAGAGGAGAATGTTAAGAGGGTAACGACGTTAATTTCAATAGTATAAACGATAAGAGAAAGCTCATGATCTCTACAACTGCTTAAGTTATTAACTCTTTTTTCTATTTAATTCGACTTTAGCGTCGAGGTTTATATCCAGGAAACGTTACGAAAATTTAATTTTGAAAGCAATATTAATTCCACAATATTTTCGCTAAGCACAAAAAGCCTGTCTTTCTCAAGCAACTAGTCACCCTCTCTGATCGTTCAAAGAGAAAGGTAAGTCAGCAGTAGCCGGATTTCGAAACAGGCCGAGTTCAAAATGCAGGACACAATTCCTAGAAATTCTACCAAAAACACGTTAATTCATCCTAAAAGCAATGAAAACACACACCCCCCAGCGATCAATAGCTTTGGGTATAACCAGAAGGTGGCGTAAGATGCGCTATTAATGAATTGAAACGAAGAAAGGATTATAACAAGCAAACAAATTAGAACGAGCTGAAACCAGACAAACGTCGCAATAAATGAATATTTAGAACATACATTGTAGAAAATATTTACCATTTACCACCTAACTTCAAACAACATCATTTTCAACAACCCTCAAGATAACGCAAATTGAAACTCTCCAGCCCATTCATCAAGTCCCAAATCATCCAACTTTCAATGAGCAATCCCGAAAACAAATCACAAACACCGTCACCGAACATTCTTGGCAAAACCCTTGAAAAAATCATGGCTATCGTCTCCGCGATTTTTTAGATACCAACAACCTCTTCCCCATGGAACAGTTTGGATTTCGTTCCCACCGCTCCACAATAAACCCCATCTTCGGACTCCATACAGACACCACCGGATGTGCCAACCTGAACGCATGTACGCTTGCTGTCTTCCTAGACACTGAGCGTGCGTTTGATAGGATTTGACAAAACGGCCTCATCCAAAAACTCATTCCTTTCAACTTAAATCTCCACTTCTTCAAATTAATAAATTATTTTTTTCTCAACCGGTCCTTCATAGTCAAGATCCACTCTTATTCCCGCTCCATCAACCTTTTTCAGGCGTTCCTCAGGAATCCGTACTCTCCCGCCTTTTATAGTCTGTTTACTCTCACGATTTTCCTATCACAAATCCGACCCGAGCCAAAACGAGACTTTTCGCGGATAACACCGCCATCTGAACCATTCAAAAAACATTCGTTTCTGTATCCCGCACAATACCAATTGCCCTAAACAGCATCCGCTGGTGGATTAACCGGTGGAGATAAAAACTAAACGCCGAAAAATCATTTCTACTCATTAACAACGAATACCACTCTCCAAGCAAGCTCGATACCTGGGTATCACTTTTCAACACACAGTTGCCCTGAACCTCGATATCTGAGAAACCATGAAAAAACTGCGGAACCGTTCCAACCGCCTCCGAATCACCTAAGAGCGTTTCCAAGGTTGCGAATCCCAAACCCTTCTACACAAGTATAACACTTTCATAAGCCCCATCATCGACTACCGAGCCCCATATTCTCCATCAAACTGTAGCATGCAAAAGGCAAATTCTCGGTCGCATTTTCCGCCTACATCGAGAACATCCCGGTAACCAAGTCCACATCGACACTCAAACTATTCCAATCAGCGATTGTCTTTTGGAACTCCAGCAGAAATACATATCTAGAACTCTCCTCCACGGCAATCCCATCGCCATAGAAACCCTCCAAACTTCTCACAAACCCCTAAATCGCAATTTCGTCCTAGTCAACCGCAACCATAGAAAACCCCGGAGGAAACTCAAACACCCTCCAACTGCCCTCTTTTCATCCTTGTACCCCCATCTTCCAGACAACCGCATTGCGCTGGTGGAGGAAGCTCCACTAACAATGAGTAGGGCACACACTCCACTAATTTAAACTTAAAATTTCAGATAATCCGCAATACCAGAACCAGAAGCAACGGAAAGGAACCCACCACACCAGGAACCAAAAACCAAGAATCAGCACCTGCCATCCGACTATCCAACAGCAGTTCACCAAGACGTTATCGACCCAGAAGAAGAACAACAACAATAATTTATCTAATAAAATGTAATATCTTAATTTAATGAATAAACATATTTGAATCTGATTCTGAATCTGAGCAATCTTTAGGAGATTTAAACAAACTAGTAAAAAGTTTAATACATCATAAATATAACATTGAAAAACAAGCTTAAGGGTATTATAAGGCAGCGAAAGTCACTGCAAAATCCAAACAAAGTGTAAGTACCAAGAAGAAAAAGAGGAAGCGTATATAAAACTGGTGTAAAGGCAGTTGACATCGTAAGGCAATTTCAAACCAGCTAGGTATACTGCCTAGTAAGTGCTAACACTTCCCGTGGTTCGGAGCCTACCTTAAGCTTAAGCTGTAGGTCTTCTATGTTAGTAGCACTCTAAACGCGCAACACAGGCAAAGGAAAGAAGATCGCTACGTCTCGTAAGAGATAAAGCACTCGAAGAAGAAGATAGGCAGTTGAACATTTTCTGCTGTATTGCTGTCTATCTAATTCAAACAAAACAGATAACAAACTAAAATACCTTGATCTTGCCTAGGAATAAATTTAGGTTGTCAGAAGTAAATGTAGAATAGTGAAAATTGACGCTGTACTGTACACAATCGATTATACTGTAATTAAAAACAACTTTTTGATGAAAATACCTAAATGAACTACAGTATTTACTTTTAACTTAAAAATAATAAAGTTGGAAATATTCTGCTAGAAACACATCACACTTCTACCGAAAACTTAGAATCTGGTTAGTATAAAAAGCAGGAAACATATCTCAAAAGACTTCCTCTTAATAAGTGATATTCGATATTTCATGTAAGAACAAGGAAGATTAATTATTAGTTCCTATATTTTATATTCACAAATAGATAATAATTATCTATTACACACATTTACATCACAATTCCGTTTAATGGATCTACAACATTAGTCGCAAAATTCGCCAGATATTAAACAGTTAGAACGGTTTTGCTTTTGCAGATAATAATCATATACGTTGGTAGTGAGCGGAGTTCCGTTCTGCAACGCGAAATGCGATATCAATTTAAACTTTATTCACACAGATTCTAGAGAACCATAAGCGCGGAAAAGCAAACTATCAATAGCTCTACTGAAGTTAGTTAACAGCGATCACTAATTAATGTAGTTACACGTTCAAGCAGGAGACAGTAAGAGGATTGTGTTTCAAGTCTATATGGAATCAAACCTCTGTAGGATCTGTGCTGCTTAATTTCAGTCTGTTTGAACATGGCAGCTTACTTTGCCTCCCTCATTAGTTTATGATTCAGAATTTGCACCCATAATGTTTACTAGTAAAGTTTAATATTAAAAATACTTGAGATATTTTTTCAGAAAGTTGTAATCAGTGTGAAAATATATTAAGCTGCAAAGTTTTTGTAGCATAGTAATCGGCTAAGTGTGTTATGTTTTGAAAATGTTGAAGCAGCTTATGAGGCATTTTATGCAATATAACCCTGAAAAAAGAATTACTTAGGCTAGTTTTGCAAAGTAAATACTGTTCGCAATTTCCAAAAATGCAGTGAGAGATACATCTAAGAATTCGTACATTTAATTGTTTTTAAAAATCCATTAATAGACGTAAAAAAACCTCTTTATTGTCACTAAAGTATCTTTTTAGCGCTACTCACTCTACATATTTATATTCTATAATTTATATCCACAGCAGTCATAGATATGTAATATGTAGATATTTAGAATTACATGTTTAATTTATACAACAATAAATACATTGAAGATTACATATCTATAATAGAGACAAATTTGGGCAGGAAGCAGATTACTAGTTTGTTACTCAGCATCTAAATACAAATTGTAATTGTCTATTACTATTGTTGGAATCACAAAATGTTTAGAGATCATTTAAAATATTCCTAACGTATTATGCTATACGTAATTTCCTGATATAACCAGTTTTGAAAACGTTAACTGTTTCTTTATTTAGCATCTGATACTTATTTAATCAAACATGTATCAACAAAACTTGAAATTATTTATTTAGTAAACTCAAAAATTAATAGTGTGTGCTTGCCATATCAACTGTGTTGATGATGGACGCCCTAAATCTAGGTGATCTTTATTTTTTCGTTCATTCTGTTTTTTCTGTGCAACAGGATTACCATTAACTGTAGTCGTAGCTAAAGATGTTCTCTATTTAAATTTGATGGTATTTTGAATCATATTAGATATTGTTACGAACCCAATATCCAAAATTCTAAATTAAATTATTATTGCTTCAGAGCTGTTGTAATGTGATTTCAATTACTTGCATACGCATTTATGTGGCAAGTAGTGACGTTATTTTGCTCAGCAACTTCAAAGTACATTAAAATATTAAATTGTGCAATGTGGAATAAGTAATACGCTTGATAAGGGAAATTAAGTAATAACCAGGTCATTGCTTATGGGTTCAAAAGGAATTTATAAAAGGACACTTAAGATTGAATTAGGGGGGAGTAGATAGTGAACAGTTGGCAGTTGTTGGTGGGTGCTTGATAGAAGAGTGTCCCCAATAACAAACCTAGCAATAGCGCTGTACCTGTCTATTATTGTAAGTAGTTTAGTATAATGTTTTAGAATAAGTTGTCATAGTCTTGTAGTACGTAGTAATTAATAAATCCAACCATTGTTTATAAGGGTATTTGTTTCTCTGGTGATCCCGGTGATAAGGACAAGGGGTTTCTTATCAGTTACAGCCCATAGGCGTAACAATATCTGCGGTTCATTAAATATGGATGTAAATTTTGAATCTTATAATTAAAAATAATTAATTCCTAAGAAAAGATAACAACCGTATTGTTCTTTTACAATGAGAGAAAATATTAATAAACTGTAAAAAACAGAACTTGTTGCCATTTGAATGCTAGATATCGTACCCACAATCGAAGGGACTTACCGCTATGCTTCTATGGCAACCTAGGACTGTGTGTGTGTGTCGAAAGCGCACACATCAATAGAGCCAGATAATTTCAATATTTCTATCTTATTAATTTAACGGCTTATTTATAATAGGTTTTTTAATAAACAAATATCAAGTGAAGCAGGAAAATGTATTTCTGCTTTTATGGTGGTGATTGCGAGTAGTAAAATTTATCTAAGGACTGCATCTACAATTTGTTCAAATTTTCGATGTTAAACTCCGGTGTTTCAGTTGTAATAATCATAAACATGGTAAATGTTTTGAATTGCATATAAAAAAAGGTCCAGTATGTAATGCTAACGAAAAAAGTATGTCTTAGCTTCTTCACACAATGCTCCGTTATTTGTGATACATATGAAAGAACCACAAAAGAAACAATTATAGAATTTCTAATGCAAATGTTACAAATCCGAAGTTTCCTTGCACTGCTAACGTAGTGATAGTAGATTCCTGATTCACATCTGGAAAAGGGCAACGAAGCAAGTTTAGAAATCGTAGTGAAAATGTTACTGCAACCTTCCACTACTAATTCCACAACCTTTCGATATTAATTTCTTCGGACTTTCAATAATCTAGAAGTCGCTCACCAATCACTTGGAATGCTATTCAAAATTAATCTGAATTCTTCAACTGACAGATTATGCATTGAAAGCTACTTTTCAACTTGTTCTAGTAGAAGAAGGTTCTTTGCCCTAATTTTTATTTCAATGTACTTTTACCTCGTTAAAATAATAATGTCGCATGTCTGATACGTATTTAAAATGTAGGTTGCTCTCAATAGCCGAGTAGGTTGGAGTGCGTTCCTAACATTTGTGGTCCAGGTGTTACTGCAGGGCGCTACGAACAAATCCACCGAAGCAACCTATTGTATATAAATTTCCTTTGTTTCAGAAGAAAACGTCGGCTGCCAGTAACCCAAATAAATCACAGAATATATCAACTTAAAACATATATTTTAAGGTGACAACGCAAAACAAAATTCCGCCTGCACTTCGTAAGTCGGGTTACAACTATAAACATGAATAATATAGCTCTTATTAATTACCATACAACAAAATTAGATCTATAATTTAAACACCTTGGAAAACTCCTGCAAATAAAAGTTTTTGCATCTTTCCATGAAAACTTTCTTCGCGCAATAGAGTTACGCAATAATATTGACAACGCGTAAACGTCAGGCTAATTACTATTCTGTTACAGGGAAAAGAGCCACCTGTAAAATTTAGCCAAACATGAACAAAATTCTGACTATCTTGCTCAGCTCAGCTTGTACTCCGCAGATGATCTTTAGATGATCGGCCAACTGCTACTGGTATTTCTAATGGATGACGAATAAATGATTTTGGCACATTTTAACTTAACAAAAGGCGTCTAAAGACCAAAATACTACGTGTTACTATTACTTGAAAGGTTTCAGAAAAACACGAAGTCACCATTTAACTCATCCATCTAGATCCTTGGCTTCAAGCAGTAAAATAATTTCATTAAATAGGTAGATGAATCAAAAGCGAAGAATGTATCACCCAAGCAATCTTAATAGCAAAAAAACACCCAAAATCATTACAAATAGTTGGCAAACCGCGTAACACCAAGCGAAAGTCATAGACCTACCTACAGCCAACACTAGATTTCTATACTATTCTTATATTTATGACGTACGTATGAGTTTCGTTCAAATTCAAAGAATCGTTAAATTCACTTCTTTATTGTAATTCCGAAACAACGCATCTTAGGACACCTTTTTCGCCCGAAATATAATATAGACTGGAATGTGTACTATTTCGACTGCTTCGTCAAAAACATTTCTTGGAAGTATGCCCTTGAGAGCATGTGGGATAAAATTCGGAGAATCTGTGCCAAGTGTTTGAATTACTATTTTTGACGCCAACGAAAATAATCTTGTGGTATTCACACAATCTGTTTTTTTGTGGCGAGTTCCAGGGTTGATAATTGTTCCTGCAATTAAAGTTTTACCATTTACGATGATGCCTTTTTAAAATCGATGAAAAGTCGTATTCAGTAGATAATTAATATTATAGTGAAGAATACAGCTCTCTTTTCGCCTTTAGCGGATAAAGATTAAACCCCGTTCATCTTGTTAACGTTATCGTCGTTTCAACAAACACTCTGTCCCATGTTCTTCGTTACTGTTAGGCTTAAAACATTTAACTCACCGTTTTCCAAAGAAAAATCATGTAATGTATGTATGAATCATATAATATTATCGCCGTTTCAACAAGAACTCTGTGCCCATGTTCTTCGTTCCTGGTAGGTTTAAAGCATTTAATTCACCGTTTTCCAAAGAAAAATCATGTAATGTATGTATGAATCATATAATGTAATCCATCGCAATCCAATCTGTCGTTCATTTCTGAGAGCCAACATCTCTTCTTATCTTCGTCCACCCAGGGGCGTCCGTCCAATAAGGATACAAAAAAAGAAAACTTTCGTGTGCTTACTTACATCAATGAACTATCGGTGAACCAACATCAAAATTATCCATCTATACTGTTATTTAGCTACAACTGTCCGCAGTGACTTTTTTTGTAGTGCTTCAAATGGTGTAAATTGGTAATAGTTTGATTTTCAAGAAAGTTGCTAATTGTTTAACAATTGAATAATTAATTGTACTTGTTTTATGTGAACTCAAATGTCAATAAACATGTAGCAGCAATATGGTAATATGCGGCTTATTAGGAACATGCTAAGATATTGCTACACAGTGTCGATGATGTTTTATTGTTACTGGAATGTATTTATAAATTACGTAATTGCTACCTATTCTACGAAAATGATTATCATACGTTGGTTAACATGTATATATTCACTAATGACTGAAAATTTATTCCTACTATATCTAACTGATATTTATTTTTTACTTTCCAAAGAGAAATGACTGACATAAAACAATGAACTAATATATGCAGGTATAACGGCTATCGCATATATCAGTTCCCCAGTCATGAATTATTTACTAATTGTACGAACATCAATAAAATTTAATATCCATAAGAGGGAGCACCTAATCGATTTTTTATTACACTTAATTGTGCTCTTATCGTCTGGAAAAATGTGCGAGGTTAAAATGTTCCAGTTGAATACGGCCAGCGAATTATTAATTTGTTATTTAGATGTCTGGAAATAAGGACGCATGAATAAATTTACTTACGCATATGCAATTTACTGCTGAGGCGGTAGCAATTTCTATATTATCCTTCTGTAGTGGAATTTGTTCCAAATACTTTGGAATAATACAGCGGTAATTCATCAAGGCTACTGTATGATCTGCGTTTTTTTAATCAAAGTTTCGAACAGAGGATGTACGATGAGATATGGCCATATAAAATTAAGAACATCGAACCCATTTTATTGAAATAAGTATATATAATAGTATAGGTGTCATATTTTGTACGTAATCATATAGATATATTTACGTTCTATGTTGATAATACGTACCTATTGCATAGCCTCGTAGATTAAATAAAATTAGAACAATGTTTGACTAAATAACAGCTGCATTTATGAAAAACACACTTAAATTTGTAAGTAATGTATTGTATACATTGTATACATGCACGGTTAAAATATTCAAGTACGTTATTGCGCATTTAAAAGAAATTAAACAGGCAAATGGTGTGATCCAAATAGTTAGTATTTAAATTGCAACAGATCTTTCAAATACATCTTGTACGGATGATATTTACTAAAGCAGATTTAGCTTTTCTTCGTGGATATAAACTAAGAACAATGCAACCCCAGAAACTGAACTAATTTCTATCGAGCCAAATTTCTAAACAAACTGGAAGTCAACACGTTAAAGCAAAAGTTCCTCATTTTCGAGTTTAAGTTCAAAGATAAACTTCTAACACAACCCTTGTATTGGCTTTGCTCGCACTTAATACTATCGACATACTTTCTACTAAAGCTAGATTTATTTTAATGGTTTAGTTGCCCAAAAAGTGTGATATTAAAGCTGCAATTTTGGAACTAGCAAACTAACTGGCGCTGTGCTTTTTATCATACTACTTGTGTAGGTAAAATATCAAATTACAGTAATTAGCTTCATGAGTTTTTCTGTTTCATTTTCGGTGGCACTGTAGCAAGATATTAGTCAATTTCCAATAAATCACTTAGATTTTATAGGAGAGATTTCTATTTCCAGAATAAACTTGTCGTCGTTTGACTATTGCAAATCTTATGTTTTTTGAAACCTTAACCAATTGGTGCTACATCTAAGTTACTATAATCCCCCAGGAATTAATTATAGAACATAGATCACCTCTTGTATTATAAACCTAGTGATTTGTTACGATATATAAATGAGTAATAAGTTTATTTAATAGTCCGAAGAATTTATCTCCTTGAGTATCATAGATATTAAATTCTTGAAATCAGATGTACATATATTACACTGTTTGGAACGACTTGAAATGCTAAGATTAATGAGCTTGCTGCGATAGTTATAAAAGGCACCGTTGTAAAGTAATTCTTTAGAATTCTTCTATATTGAAATATTAATATCTACTAAGAACCGTTCGGGCGGATCTTATTAATTATTAATCTGTAAGTTCTATGACAGGAAATGAAAAAATCTGAACTACTAATATTCCCTTTACATTTCATAAACTAAAACTTCCAAGTATGTATCCGGGCTTTGCAGTATTCATTTGACATTTTAAGGTTTGCACACTTTTATGACGTTTTACGAGGGCATCCTTTTAAGCTTTTACAAACGACCTGTCGCTATTGAGATGTGTCTCTACTACTTTCCGAAAATTTTATTTTGTTATTGTGAAAACAGTGGCAGCTTAGAAATTGACCTAGTAGTTTGTTTACAGTGAGCGTTTAACGACAGCAGTTTTGTGAAAAAATGGAAATATCACTTGAAAATTTTCGTTGAAGTATTTTTACGATTTTAGTAAAGGCCTAACCTAACAACAATGCATAGAATCGCTTCGTTCAACTTTGGTAATGAAGCACCATCAGAAAAGACTGTTTACAACTGGTTTGCAGAATTGCGTTATTGTCGCGCGTCGGTCAGTGATGAATTTCGTGAAGGTCGACCAAAATCGGTTGTTATTCCAAAAAACATCGATGCTGTGCGCAACATGATTGAAAAAGATCGGCATGTGACTTACAGTGTGATAGAGGCATCCTTAGGCATATCGAAGACTGCAGTACATTAGATTTTGCATGAACATGTAGCTGTTAAAAAGATCTTTTCCCGATGGATTCCGCATAATTTGACCGAAAGCTCAGAAAAAGGCTCGTGTTAATTGGTGTAAGGTAATACTCAAAAAATTAGACTGAGGGACTCCATATACAACATCGTAACAGGTGACGAAACATACATATATTCGTATGAACCAGAAAATAAACAACAATCCATTGTTTGGGCGTTCCAAGATGAACCGAATTCCACAAAAGTTGTTCGTTCACGAACCACTTCCAAAAAAACGATCGCTTGTTTCTTCGGTTGTACTGGACATATCGCAACTATTCCTTTAGGAGATCGAAGAACAGTTAGCGCTGAATGGTGTACAACAATTTGTTTGCCAGGCGTCATCGACGAAATCTGGAAAAACAACCGAAAATATCGCATCATTCTTCATCATGACAATGCCAGCTTTCACACAGCACGTCAAACAATTAATTGTATGAAGGAGAAAACATCGAATTAATGTCTCATTCACCTTTTATCGCCTAACGAGTTCTTTGTATTCCCGAATGTCAAACAAAAATGCGATTTTCATCACCTCAAGAATCTGTTGAAGTCTTCAAGAACCATGTTTTGAGATACCAACTTCAGAGTGGAAAGAATGTTTCGAGAATTGGTTGGAACGCATGCAGAAGTCTATAAATCTTAAAGACGAACATTTTGAAAAGCAACAAAACGGTTTGTTTAAAAAAAATGTTTTCTTTCCTAGTTTTTGTAAATACTTAAGAAGCTGCCGTCAAATTAACCAAGTTTCATCAAATACTGGGTTTTATACATTAACTTGTTAGAATTTGTAAATGGTTTAATTTCAAGAAATGCATTAAATTAGGGAATGTATATCGGTGATCTTATCTTCTACATTTTTAGGAAACATTTTGATTGAATGATATTTTATACGCATTGAAACGTGGTGGATATCTGCAATGACAGCCAATTTGCACATATGACTTCTCTTAAGTAACACTTGTAAAAGATATTAGACGAATGTCCATGATTCTGTGATTTGTAAAAATTACTGTGCTGAATTGATATTGGATATCATGAGGCAAACCAAATTTGAATATAACCGTTAATACTAATATAATGCCATGGATAGCCCTAAATAACCTGGGAAATTAAATTAAAGAATATTTGTAATTGGCCCCACTTATTGTTGCGAATCCCTTTTAGGATAATTTACTGTTCATCAAACAAATTAAATCGGAAATGCATTTATGCTCTTAAAATTATAAATTTGCATTTAATCTCTGCGCATTCCACAAGTAAATAACTTTACTCTCAGTCTCAGAGCTCTTGTACGCTAAAAAGTAAAATTTTGGGTCATTTGACCTTTAATTTGAAAATCACAGTGAAAGATTACAAAATAATGTAAAATGAATGTAAAATAATACAATGACACACAAGAAATCAATAAACTTTGTCATTCTACCTGTGTTTCCTTTTTTATACTTACAAATAAACAAATTATTATGTCCACCTGATACGGTTTCGGAAGATTATGAAAAATTAGAGCACTTGGAAGTGACCACCTCCTTATCAGATGCACTTGTGTTCTCTTCAAGTTGATATTACCTTCTTTTAAATCGGTTAGTACTTTCTTACAATAATAGAAATGTTGACGTTTCACCCTTTATTGACATTTATTAACGTCATTCTTAGCGACGAAGTCAAAAACATTGTCGAGAACAAAAAACATACAAGTAACATCAAGCACGCAGAATTACAATTTAAATCTTGTGGAACGTTTTTATTGAAAAGAATTCCCATTCAAATCTTGTAGAAACGTTTTTATGGAAATTTTCACCATTTCGCCCACAAGAATTGCTTAAAAACAACGACAAATTACAAATACTCCTAATAGCAGGATTTATTTGCCTTAATAAATACAATTATCATAGAATTATAGCATTTAACGAGCAGCCGAACGTACGTGGTTTCGCTTTGATGGTCTATGAAGGGCTACTAACACAAAACAAACAAAAAATTCAATTGTTATTAGGCACAATGTGTTATGGAGATTAACAACATCGACTGCAAAAAATTGAAAGAGTAACGATTTCAGCTTAAAAATGCAACACGTTTCCCAATTTCATCAGCCAATCAGGAAACAGATCACAACTTGAAAACCTTAACTAAAAGAATGGATCAGATTGAAACCGGAATTTGTTTCCCACTCTTTACTATATGAATATGGTTAAAATCTACATGCAAGTCATTTTAATACATATCCAATAGGCTGCCTTAATCTTGTCTAAAAGTTCGCAGTAACTGTTGTTGGATTAAGCAAAAAATTGAAATAGGCAACCATTTTCGCACGTCTATGCAAGTCCTTGGCCGGCGTCAGACTATTCTGGGGTGACGTGCATGCACTTCCGTACGTCCACCAAGGAACTTCTTATGCCACGAAAATGCTTGGGTCTTTAATAATTTGTCCTTTTCAAATTGTACACGCAGTCTGCGTTAAATTGTCGGGGGTTTTCATGTTTGCCTGCATCAAAAACTTAATTATAATATATTGTGCAACAGCACTCGAAACCGTTCGCTCGTTCACCGTTGCAGCTTCTGCAAAACTGGCTAAGAAATTATTGGAACGGCATAGAGCGAGTCTAGACAGAACTTCCGATATCTCAAGTCAGTGTCAACTGCGAAGGTTTGCGCGTTTAGAATTAGGAACATATTCCGATTTAAACCTGACTCACCCTCGTATATCTAATTTTTTCAAATAACTTTTTTGTATTTGAAATTAAAATCAATCTGATTTAGAATTCAATTGATAAAACTGTGCAAAGTACTAATGTTTTAAATGAAAATATTGTACTAGCCATTATAAGTAAATACCCAAGTAGCACACTCAAGTTGGGCCAATATTGGCTGGGTTATATTGGCGATATCTCGAAATGTGACATTTTTTTATAGTGGTGATATATTGGCTACCAAGGTTGGATCATTATTATAACATCTAGTAAACTCAAATACCTGCAAAGTTTATTGGTCCCTTGTTGGTCATTCGTGTTGGTTATTCATTGGTAGCCAAGGTTTGGCCAATATATAAAATTTAGTTAGGTTAAATACCTGCAAAGTTTATTGGTCTCGTGTTGGTCACTCGTATTGATTATGCATTGGTAGCCAAGGTTTGGCCAATATATAAAATCTAGTTAGGTTAAATATCTGCAGAATTTATTGGACCCCTGTTGGTCATTTTTGTTGGCTTTTTATGTACAGCCAACGTACGCCCAACATAAGTTACTAACATTATTTAGTTATTGTTCAACAATGTTGGTCCTATCTTGGATGTGAATATTAATTACTTATTGGACAATGTTACATTTCCAATATTGGCCGTTAATATTGGTGCACTGTTGCCTGCGTAATAAATTATATAAAGGAAATAGCCTTAAAAAGTCGTTTGTTTTTTTTTAGTTATTCGATCTTACATTTTTCATACGTCTAGTTACTTGGTTGCCATAACTATTGCTTTTAATAGTACAGGAGTGTATTTTAGTACGCTTGTGGTCTCGCTACTGGTGATAGTTTTTATAGTGTCGCCCTATTAAAAAACCTGTTACAAAGAGAAACAGTAGCGAGTCTACAAACGTGAAAATATATACTCTTATTAAAAGCAAAAGTTATGGCAACCAAGTAACTAGATGTAAGAAACATTTAATGTCGAAAAACTGAATAAAAATTACGACTTTTTTAGGGCAATTTCTTTATATCTTTAAACGAAATATTTTTTAAGTTCAAGCAAATTTGGTCACCATAGCAACAAAATAACGAAACGTTTAAAAATCAAACTATGTACTGAACCTTAACAAACAACTTTTATTACATATTTTTCATAAAATAATAATAGATTTTATTAAATGATTCAATATGCACAATCCATCATTATTTCTGTTAGGATTTACAAATGCCGCGCTAATTATACCTATATCATTCACAAAGTTATATTTTAGACCTGTTTTTACTTATACTGTATTATCCAAATCGTAGGTAGTCATCTTTTATTAATCTGATATAAAACATTCTTTATCATGACTTTATTTTATTTTATTATTTAGAAGCAAACTATGATATTACATATTATATAAATAAAAACTGTGTACGAATTAGATCCAGCAACTGTTGTTTGTAAGTAAACTAGAAAAAATGGTAATAATTCTTCTTTAAACATTTATTATATAAAATTGCAATATACATATATAAACTTATAAATTGCTTTGTTGGTCTGTTTTCCTCCTTTTTCGACCCCCATCACGATCTTTTGCGGTACACAAAAAGGTGCCCACCCTCCCCTTAAATTCGGCATCCGTAAGACTTGGAAATCTTTTCCGAATTGCTTCTGTAAATAAAAAATTACTATTAAATTGTTACTTTTACTTAAATTGAAAAACACTTGACACATTCCA
>JABXWE010043741.1:0-13759 GCA_014611495.1 Limonius californicus | reverse complement strand
AACCTCCCAGCTTTGTAAGTATTTAGTTATGCTGTTTTTGAGGTTTTTCCTCTACCAGTTGTTTGTTTTTATAGTTGGCTCTGAGGAAGGAAATAAAGTTTTCCGAAAGCTTAGCTTAATAGCAAAGGGTGGTTTAATTTCTTGCCCTTGGTCGATTACCCCAACAACCAACATCTTTAACTTCATATTTCTACGACCAAATACTCTCCTTCCGGGTTTATATATATATATACACTGTGTCTATAAAGTAACCCCCCCCCCCAACTAATTTTTGAACGACTTGATATTTTACCACAAAATTTGGTGTGCTTTAATGGGAAGTTAAATATTATTTTTTAGCCCATGATTAAATTTTCTATCGTTTAAAATGGCGGCTGGGCGCCATTTTGAATTTTTATTTTAAATGGAAAGGGGGGTCGAGTGACACCTCATTTGAAAGGTCTTTTAATTCTGCGTCTGATCCTAGAGTTTCAGAGAAAAATATTCAGCCAGCACAAAATTACAAATGTTTGAAGATAAAGAAGTCTATTTAAAAAAGCTAAGAATTACAGCAAAAAGAAATGAACTTAAGTGTTCAAAATGTTCACAATTCACTTCTTGGCACATAAAAAGTCGGTTATGAAATTCCTGCCTTACATTTTCATAAGTTTCTGGAGTGATATTTCTGCAAACTTCTGTAATGCGTTGCTCCAGTTCTTCAATTGTTTCTGGATTTTTTTAACAAGTAGGTAGTCCACTTTTTCATTTGTTTTTTTGCTGTTTGTTGTCATTTATAAGCTAATCTTAACTACAACTGTCAAGTGTAAATTCGGTTGGCATTTTCACTTAAAAATATCTACGTTATTGTAAATTTAGTTCATTATTTCGTCTAAAAAAGCCTGTTTCTGACTTCCTCAACGGACATTTTCCTGGAAAATGGATTGGTAGGCGGGGGCCTGTGGAATGGCCGGCTCAGTCCCCAGATTTAACCCCTTTAGATTTTTTTCTATGGGGATATCTGAAATCAAAAGTGTACAGAACCCGTCCAGAAACAATTGAAGAACTGGACAGAAGTTTGCAGAAATATCACTCCAGAAACTTATGAAAATGTAAGGCAGGAATTTCATAACCGACTTTTTATGTGCCAAGAAGTGAATGGTGAACATTTTGAACATTTAAGTTAATTTCTTTTTGCTGTAATTCTTAGTTTTTTTAAATAGACTTCTTTATCTTCAAACATTTGTAATTTTGTGCTGGCTGAATATTTTTCTTTGAAACTCTAGGATCAGACGCAGAATTAAAAGACCTTTCAAATGAGGTGTCACTCGACCCCCCTTTCTATTTAAAATAAAAATTCAAAATGGCGCCCAGCCGCCATTTTAAATGATAGAGAATTTAATCATGGGCTAAAAAATAATATTTAATTTCCCATTAAAGCACACCAAATTTTGTGGTAAAATATCAAGTCGTTCAAAAATTAGTTCGGGGGGGGGGGGTTACTTTATAGACACAGTGTATATATATACATATAGTAATATTAAAAATATCCGACGCGGGATCGAACCTGGCTGAGGTCGGCGAGATTTTTCTAGCGGGGAAAAATCTGAAAATGCGCCTTCTGTCGGATAAGAAGTAAAACCTTAAAAATCACTACTAAAGTTGGAATTACCCCAGATAGACAAAATTCTTAGTTAGGGTGTACAATGGGCCATATGGCCTAAGTGCATAGAGATGCTTGGAAAACCGCGACCTAGATCTCGCTCTTTCAAATCATCATCATCATCATCATTAATATTAAAAATGGGTTATAAAAATTATTTGCATTGTTACCTAAAAAATTTTCCTATTTGTAAACTGTCTATATATGTCGTTATATAGTATAATTAATGTATACTATACACGAGTTTCAAATATCAAAAATGTTATTGCTTCAACTAGAAAGGTTACTAAATATTTAATTTTGAAACAAAAATAAGCGTTTAATCTAAAATTAAAGATTTTTAAGTAAAAGTAACTTTTGCAAATATGCACTCATTCTACAAGTATCTTACTGATGCCAATAGATACATACTTGCCTGTTTTGATACACAATAAATGTCTAATGGTAGTAGAAAAATACAATATAAAATTCAGAACGTCGTTGATTAATGACCAGAAATCTCTTACTCCTTGTCACATTAATTAAGCAGTTCATAACAAAAGAACAAATAATAAATAAATAAGAAGTGGTTGCCCTGATCAGTATTTTCATATGCCCCAAATAATGTAAACGATATTCGCATATGATAAAAGTATTGTAATATTAATAGTCCATTGTTCTGGAGCTTCTCTTTACCTCATTAATCAAGCAGACCGTGATAAAACTAGAAAAATATTAAATAAATGAGAACGGGTTGCCTTGAGCGGTATTCTCATACGTGCAAAATATGGTAAACGGTATTGTCAGACAATAAAAATATGGCATATGGTATTCTGATATGATAAAACTATTATAAATATTTACTAGTACATCGCTTAAGAGTCTCTATATAGCTCATTATATATATATATATATATATATACAGGGTGTTAATGAATTGTAGGGACAAACTTCTAGGGCTTGCAAAACACAACAAAGCAAACAACTTTTGTTAATAAATGTGTGATCAAAGTGTTTCCTTTAGAAAATAGAGCTCTTAAAGATTCTTCTAGAAGTACCTGAAAATAGGCAAACCAAATTGTATTTTAAATTATTTTGTACGGTTCACACGGAATTTTGAAAAAACCAATTTAGACATGCTTGCATTCAAATAACGTCAATTTTGATAGAATTCGATATTTTTGTGATATTTTTTACTTTCCTTGCATTCGTTTCTTTCTCTACCTTTTATAATTCGTTTTTTTTACGTTCTGTGATTTTTTTGATAATTATTTTCGTTCTGTGTTTCGTATTTTTGTGTTATGGCGAATTATATTTTTGCCGAACAGCATGACATGAGAGTGTATGGAGCTGCTTGGGGTAACGCGAAGGTGCTCGCCTGTACCAAGGACATTTTCCGAATAGCAATCATCCATCGCATAAGGCCTTTAGTGTAGTTTCACATCGGTTGCGGGAGCAAGGTACGTTCGTTGTCAACAGACACAACTGTGGAGCTACCAAAGCAAGATGAACGGTGGATTTTGAGGAAGAAGTTTTGGAGAGAGTGACTGAAAATCCTTCTACTAGTTCAAGAGCCATAGTTCATGAAATGGGAGTGAACCATGTTTCAGTATGGGAGGTACTACATGAGCAGCAGCTACATCCGCACCGGCCACAGAAGGTACAAGCCGTGGTTCAAGCAGATTTTCCCAGAAGGGTAGAATTTTGCCAGGAATTTCTGCGGAAGTGTAATGAGGATCCAGAATTGCAAGTAAACGTTCTGTTTAGTAACGAAGCATCTTTTACGAAAGAAGGAATATTCAACAGTAGAACCAGCCACATTTGGGACGATGAAAATCCCCATGCTGTGGTTCAAGAAGGATACCAGCAAAGATTTTCAGTGAACATTTGGGCCGGAATTGTTGGCGATGGACTCATTGGATCATATCTGCTACCCCAAAGGTTAACAGGAGCAATGTATTTAAATTTCTTGCGCCATGTCCTGTCTGAACTTTTGTTGGAAGATGTTCCATCTCAAATGTGGCTGCTCATTTTTCGGCTGAAGGCGGGGAATTTTTAATTAACACTCTCCCAACAGATGGATAGGTCGAGGTGGGCATGTGGCGTGGCCTCTACGTTCTCCTGATTTTACCCCACTTGATTTCTTTTTGTGGGGTCATTTTAAAACGATAGTGTATATTGCCCCAGTTGAAACTATAGAAGAACTTACGGCGCGTATTCTTGCTGCATGTGAAGAAGTTCAACAGACTCCTGGTATATTTGGAGCGGTGCACAGGAATTTACTTCGTAGATGTGCTTCGTGTGTAGAAGCTGGGGGGCGACATTTTGAACATTTACTATAATTTTGTTAATTTTTGAAGTAGTTATTGTAAATTTTTCAAATAGTTAATTTTTGCTTTGTAATTTTGGTTTTTTCTATTGCTTAGATTCGAAACATTTTGTTAATTAATTTATTTTAAATTTAATTTGAATTTGAAAAGTGGGAAAGAGGGCTTTATTTATCCTCTATTAATTTCCGTCGTGATCGAAACAAATAGTAGGTAGTAAATTGAGTTGCCTAGATTTAGGCGCTTCTTAAAGAATCTTTGAGAAGCTCTATCCCTGAAAGGAAACACTTTTGGCCGTACATTTAATACCAAAAAATGTATGTGTTCATGTATACTTTAAGCTCTAGAAGTTTGTCCTTGCAATTCATTAACACCCTGTATATATATAATAAATAAGTACTGGCAGCATTGTTCAATACGGTAAATAGTATCCTCATATGATAAAAATATGGTGTACAAAAAAAACATTGTAAATATTCACTAGTTCATCGTTCTGGAATCTCTAGCTTTTTTATGTCATCATACCATCTCATTATTGTCATGCCTCGGTGTCTTTCTCGTGCCTATGGTCTCCATTAGAAAATTTTAACGTTCTATCTGTTGTCTTATGTTCGTGCTGTATATCCTGCATATTCGCATTTCAAATTGACACTCTTCTTACTATATCTTACTATATTAATTCTATGCCTTATCCACCCGTTTCTCTTTTTATCTCGTAGTGTGATGCCTATCATTGCTCTCTCCATTGATGAATGAGTGACTACTGATTTTGTTTTTATTTGTTTTGTCAAAATCCATGTCTGCGCGCCACAGGTAGTATAAGTGAAAAACCTTAAATCGCAAACGTTGGGGTATTTTCTTTTTTTTTAGAATATAGGCTAATTTTCCAATCGCTGCCCAAGCTGGACGTCTTCTTCTTTCTATCTCAAGTTCCTTGTTTTCTTTCCTTAATGTTACGATTTGTCCCAGATATATATACTCGCTGACATTTTCTAGGGTGGTAGTTATTTGTGGGCCTTCGGGGCACATCGTCTTCGTCTTAGCCAGATTAACCTTTAGATCTATTTTCCTGGATGTTTCTTCTAATTCTTTTATCATGTTGTGTAGATCATCCTCATTGTCTGCAAACAAAACAACATCGTCGGCAAATCTTAAACGATTTAGCCTCTCACCATTTATATTTACCCCTTTATTTGATCAATCCATTTTTTAAATATTCCTTCAAGTGCTAAATTGAATAATATTAGAGATATTGTGTCTCCTTGTCTAATTCCTCTATCAATCGAGAAGCATAAATTATTCAGGTATTTTTTGGTTAAAATAAACCTGAGAATCCGTTACTTTTATTACAGACATGCCATTAAAGGTCACCTTTAAAAGCCAAGTGGGATAAAGTCAGATGAGTAAGCTGGCCACAGCAGAAGTCACGGTTTAACTAAACCTTAAAAAAGAGTAATAGTCAGTGTGCTGAATATGTTTAAAAACAGCAACATGCTCAATCATGTTTCTTTAGATTGAAAATACAGGTAGAGAGGCATTAGATGGTAATAGATGTTTGAGACATTTCTTTTTTATGTTATGTGCAAAAAGTTGTAGAAAAGCAGCACTACCGTTACCTTTATTAAAGGAAAAGGAGGTTGCGAAGTGAATTAAGTAGCGCAAATGTCGGTAAAGGTATCTGCAAAACATTGTTCATCTAATGCATGAAATAATTGGGACTTTGTCCCGTTTGCTTCCTACGCATACCCTAAAACGTATTTCATTATTTCCTTTAATGCCGCGAAAACCTACTATTTGGGCTGATCCCACCGCAGACCTCCTACACGGTAATGTACACATCCCACACTCCTAACCCCTTACTTTAAAACCATTTAGCGGTTGATACGTAGGTTCATTCACGGACCCACACAATAGGATGCGTTGGTAATTAGACCTGTTTCGTCTTTGCCGAACTGAGCGAGTGACAGAGACTGAAGGAAACTCCATGTTTATGGCGCTTAAATCAATATTGTTAGAGGTGAGCACACTAAGCGCCGTATCAACGATAATCTGAAACGCTGCCAAACTTGCGTGGCTTCGGCTTGCCTCATTATTGTCTAAATGTCGCCGTTTTGGATATTTTGGCACCTCATTAAAGTAAATAGTTTGTAATAATAATATTTGTTTGCAAGAATCTCTATTATAAACCTTTAAAAATGTAAATATAGTACCAAACATTACCTGCATATGTTAGAAACTTATTCTTCGACGTCTTTTGGGTGTTACTAAAATTGGAGGCTTATTTTAAGAGTACAATCTCGTTTTCTAACATAAACCATATAAAATATATGTCTAAATGTGTATAACACAATTGCCCTTAGTGGAGTCGACATTAAATCAATACCAGGGGTTAACACCCTAGGGTAATACTATGTAGCTGAAGTGCTGATATGCGTTGAAATAAATAGATAGCCTCCTCATTCGTCCGACTGTGGTCTTGTAAAATTTTGGTTCCTACTTGGAGAACCCACTTAGGAAAACAATTAATAAAACTGCTTGTTGGAAACGTTTTCAACTGGAAACCAGAATAAAGATTAGACTGTCGTTTATGTAGACGCAAACGTCAATAGATAGCTTCCTTATTCTCCGGACTTGACCGATAGAGACTTTTACGTAAGGATTATCTAGAAAAATCTATCAACTAGACTACTAGAGTATTTGTTTCAAAATTTTTGTAGCAGATTACTTAGTAAAATCAACAAAAAGCTTACTTATTCTTAAGGTTGAACTTTTTTGGTGTTTTTTAAATAAATAGTTTCTTTAAGCATTCGTTTTAAGATTTTCTCGCAGAAATCGTGACAAATGTTAGATGGTCAATGATAAAAAGTAACTGTGTATCAGGCCCCCTTATTCTTCGGACTTACGCCTCGCAAAGTTTTGATTGTTATTAATTTGAGATATAATTATCAATAATAGTATTTGTATGCTAGGTTCTTCAGTAGAAATCATACCAAATGATAGAAGGTTATTTATAGAGGTATAAGTCAATAGAAAGCCTTATTATTATCCGGACCTAGCCATGACAGACTTACATGGATACTTTTAGAAATATACCAACAAAAATACTTGTTTCTTAAATTTTATGGTTAATTAATATAGCTTGATACTAATAGATAGCCTCGTTATTCTCCGGATTGGACACTCGCGACCTTTGCTTGTTATTAAATCCCAAGGCCCGCTAAAAAAATATTAATTTAGGAGTAAGTTTACTATCTATGGCTTTACTTCTACAATGTGGAATAGTTGCAATGTCCGTCTTTATAATTCTTTACAAAGAAAATTAATTTGTTAATTGTGTCTTGCCTTACCTCGTTGAAATTCATATTAATTACTACTTCAAATAATATTTTCTACTTGTTGAAATTATTAATATTATTTTGTAAGTGGGTTCTAAATTAGACTAAAATAGCATTCTCAAGTCATCCTTGAAGAAATCTAGCAGTTGCTTCCTCCCGGCGCATTTTAAACTTGTTAGTGTTACGGGTTTCATGTCTGGTCATGTGTGCGCAAATCACGATAATTAACAAATTAATGTTAAGTAATTACTTTATGATCTGCGGAGTATTGTTAATTGGACGGAATAAACAGCGTTTCTGTACGTGGGCTGGTGTTAGTTCACCGTTTCCCTGCGGGATATACCTACCTCAATTAGAGAAGGTTCTTGAATCTTCCTGAGACGTCTATGAATTTCAGGATGTTATTCAAGGACGTAGGTCGGACTTTCTGAAATACCATTGCTGGCGGCTAAATAAACTACAATCGCAAGTTTGGCTCAGAAAGGGAAACATAAACTAAGTACAATTATCAATAAATCATTTGAAGAATATGAAATGATATTTATCTAAGAATTAAATGATCTTAGAAAGTTAAGTTGATTCTATTAATAAGACGTTGCTATACATTTCAAGCCTTAAATTGCATTGGATGTAAAATAAGTAAAATGTATGAAGACATCAATTTTCTGCAATTAGTATCATTGTAGAAACAAGAATCGCTGATTGATTGATCTCTTTGTAGACATTTTAAATACTAGTGGGCCAGTTGACAGACCGAGTATTACAAAACCACCAGGAAGACCACCGAAAGATAGTTGAATTTCCGCGTCTCAAGAATAGATCCCAGAATTGTAATAAACAGGTCCTAAGACCTAAGATAAGAAAAAGAAGAAGAAAAAACAGTTTTGTTGCTTATTTTTCGTGAATGCCGTGGTAATGCGGCTGTAGCCCGCAATTTATATATGAGGCGCTATCCAACTAGAAGACTACCACCTGGAACAATATTTAGACACATTGAATCTTCATTAAGAAACGAAAGTAAATTTATTAATTCTTGATTATGTACGAACATGTACAATAAACTAGCTGTGTGAGAGGCAGTGAATGAGAATTCCCACATATGTCAAATAGATCTAAGCACGTATGTGGGTACTAGTAGAACTTCAGTTGGAAGAAATCTGAAAACATATTTCTTTCAGAATAAACTTCTTGTGGATCCATCTTCTTTAAATTGTGTATTGTTTAGAGAAGAAGCAAAATTTGCAATCAATGGTCAGGTAAATCGGCATAACTCACACTATTACGCACAAGATAATCCACAATGATTTTTTTGTGTAAATGCCTGATGTGGCATAGTATAGTAGATAGCCATTATCGGATGACACTTCTTTCATGAAAGCTGAAGTGAACAGCGTTACTTGGATTTGATGCAGAACATTTTACTCGCGTTGTTGGAAAATCTAGAACTCAATGTAGGATAAATATTTTGGAACCAACATGATGGATGTCCTACTGACTACAGTTTTTATTATATATATTTATTTACATAAATTATTTGGAATTAATTGCATTGGAAGAGGAGCTGCGGATCCATCCTACCAAGAAGTTGCGATATCACTCCACTAGACTAGACTAGAAATAGTATGCCGAAATCCGGTAGTAATTAGGCATGATTTACAAAATATTTTGAAAAGGTACTAGTAGAACAAGGATTTGCAAGCTACTTAAGCTCTGCTTAAAGTACCGGTCGCATTCAGGTAAAGTTACATATTGCGAAGAGGCTGAGGTTACATAGGGGTTGTGACTCAAGCAAGAAGCTTAAATTCTCTGATTTTAATTCATTATGTAAGATTACCCTGGTTAGTTGAACTATTCTTATTTGTCTTAAGTCTAGTAAACTATGTGTAGTGTATTGGGTAGGTTCACTCCAACTCTGGGTTGAGCAACTAGAGAAGTCCGGGAATTCGGGTTCTCAGGTTGCAACCACACGGTTGGGCTTGAGTGATCAGTGGTTGTAGTGAAGTTAATAATTAAAGAGATATGGACTGACTCTGCATTTAACTATTTCTAACTATCCTGAACATAACACTATGTATCAAAATTAGCTTGCATGAGTAATAAGTTACTTTTCAGAGATTAGATTAAATCTTTGCCTTATTGTCTGCCAAATGACATAATTTTTAAAATCAAAAAGTAGAAAGCGCAAAGCGGTTGTTGATGAACTTATGTGCGAAGCAGATTTTTATTTATATTTTAATTAAATGTGAACTCCGTGGACTGATAGTGAACATTTAATTCGACGACAAATATATCAAATATAACGGGAAATCAGCTTGCTTATGGTAAAATTGTTAAATCAGAAATTGAATAAAGATTAAACAGCAATACGTATCTCTAACACATCAAAACATATCGCCACGGAAGTAGAAATAATGTTACTTAGGCGACACGTGGTAGGACTCCTACGATATTGTCCAGAAACGTTGGACAGACAATTCTACTCAGTATAAAATAGATACGCCAGAAAAATAGTATATTTTATGCCATTATAATTCTATGTTGTACTTTTATCATTATTAAACAGTGAAAATAAATATTTATACTTAAATAAAAAGGATATTTGAAAATGTTGAATTTTCAATTCCTAAAGCCGGGTCTGTTGCTTTACCTGCATTTACAACTTCGTTAAATGTTAACCAGGGATTACCAGGCACCCTTCGGTATAGCAATATCGATATAACTTGAACGAAACTATAACATCTGACTTGATTACTCGAGTCTGATGATCTTTTTTAAGACGAATTAAAATATGCGTGTAAATAATTTTTAATATCTAAATGCAATAAAGTTTTGTTATTTACTTTTTGTTGTTGTTCCTTGTTTAAATTTTACTATAGCGTAGTTGCACCAATGGCCGCCTTCCTTGTTGTATACTAGTGTAATACATATCACCAACACTTTTAATTTCTATGCTATAATCCCAGTTGCTACGATACACGGATGTATGTTGGGTTGCATCAATCACTTTTAAGGGTGGACATTGGACAACTTGGCTGGTCCATTCTGTACGCCAAACGAAATTTTATTAAAGTTTTTGAGAACGTGTGCTATGTATTTAATACACTGCTTTAGGTTTCAGTTTTACATCAAAGCAGAAATTTGCTTGAAATACCATAGTTCGTGTTTACAAAATGAAAGAAATTGCACATTTATAATGTTTTTATATGAAATAAAAGCGGATTCTTTGAATTTAACCGACACTGGTATTTCTAGCTGATGTAATAGAACAGCGTTAACATATTACGCTATTTCTACCTATAGTGAAAAATCATTAATAAATAGCATGTTTTATAGTGCGTTCCAGTAATCATTGCCAGTGTTTTCGCCCCACTGCTGGGCATCGGCCTCTTCTCTGCCACGTGTTTCTCCTCAGCGTTAAGGTAGAAACACGGGGGGTTTGCAGTTTAACGTCGAGGCCGAACGACAGAAATTCCAAAGAAGGTTTTTAGCAATAAGATCCCACGGTTGCAAGCCGGATTGGGAAATTGTGTTTGGTGGGTTGCAGACAAGATTTTTATAAATCTGCATAGTACTGTTCAGATTTTGAACCCAAGCCAGACTCGACGTTTTGCTCAGAGAGCGAGCGCTCTGCCAACTGGGCTACCACCACACCTACAGTTGCAGTAATATAAAGTATTAAAAAAGATAATTAATTCTACAGTACCGTAAACTGACACAAAAATGTTTAAAATGTTTTAGAAATGCCTACATTGTTTTAAAAATTCCCAATGGTTTTAAATTCTCTTTAACTATGTTTATAGGAACTGACAGATCCTTGAATTGTATGATGGTATTGAAAAAAATAAATATTAATTTATAATAATATTGTGAACAGCCTTTCACTTGCTACTGATGGACATTGTCCCCTTATATGTCACGTGCTTCTCCTCAGCGCTAAGGTATAAATGCGGGGGCCCTACAGCTTAACATAGAATCTGAAGAACACAAATTCCAGAGAAAGTTGCTGACATTAAAATCCCACGAATTGAATCGTAATTGAAAATTGTATATGATGAGTTGCAGCGCAAGATATTTAGATGCTGCGTGGTAATGCTGGCGAATCGAACCCAAGTCATAACCGACGTTTTGCCCGTTTTATTCCAATACTATTCATTGTTAATTAAACTATTAAAAATCGCTCAGAATAATATGTAGTGAATCAACTCATATATACATACTCTCTTTCAGTGTAATACAGTACTTGTCTTATAATTAAAAGTAGATACACACAAAACATAATTGTAACACATTTATTTTACCTATCAGTCCAAACTTTAGTGTGTCAATCAATACGGTAAAATTTCGTAAAACACATTTAGTAGTCAGTGAAAATAGACTAGTAGATTAATTTGTGTTGTTATGTAAATCAGTCTCCGAGCTTTTTAATTGGATAGTTTCAATTAGTTAATGATTTTGTAGTTGGAGTTAGGGACAGCTTATAACGTATGTAGTACAAGTAATTGCAAATGTGTTACCCCGCATTAAATCGAAGCCACACGATTTAGTGATACAATAAATCAACGCTTGATACGGTATTACAGAACGTGAAAGCGCGCGCATTTCAAAATTGTGCAACAAACTTATAGCCTCAATTAAAATATAAAAAACAGTTTTATAAAAGACACTAATCACGATCTTACTGTTTTAAGTTGTACAAGGGAAAATGCTACTGGCCAAGGTTTCCACCTATTTAGGGCCGAAGCAAATTATTATTTAACGACGTTAGCAAAATTATAACCAGAATTAAGTAAGGCGCGTCTTCAGTAACTCATTTAAGGGATTAGTTAAAAACTGGTGATAAGTAGGGCCATTAAATATTCTTCCCAAAAGTAGGGTCCAATAAAATGATCATTCACAGCTGTAAAGCAATTGATCCAGACAGGACGCGGTTTTCCTAGAATTTTCAGTGATTTAACACATCAGCAGTACACAATGTGAATAATAAACCATTGTGTGTAAATACTAGTGCTGTCAAAAGTCGGAAATATTATTCCATAAAAATGGAATTTCATAAGTAACATTAAAACTGCTATCAGAAACAAGCATTCAAAAACTTTATTAAGTATATGAATTAGCTTCACAGAAGTTAAAAATGAATAAATTAGATTGACTATAAGTTCTATAAATAACTTTCTTGATTAGAACAACAGATGATGATAACTGTTAAATAAACAAACTGTAAAATTATGTAGCTTCTATTCGACATTCCAAACGTTCAATCCATCTTACTTCTTCTTCTGTGTATAGGCCAATGGCCTGTTAATTCTTACTTGTCAGGTGTTTTAAATTGATAAAAACAGCATTGTTTGTTATGCAAAAAGGATAGGATTATTTTTATTAATCGGAATTCGATTCTCGATTAGATTTTGCCAAAATAAAAAACAAGTTACGTATTACAAATGAAATTTAATATTTGCATATACAGATTTAAAAGTTACCTCCATGAAGATGTAAAGATTTTACCTATTTAGAATTTCTTTTCACTCCCTTTTAATTGCTTAATATCTCTCATTCAAAACTGAAAAAGCACACGGTGTGCTCATCTGGTTCTCTCACACCTGTTTCGTACCAAAATACTGTGATGTTAACCAAGTGGCCGTTGTTATTAGAGAAAATAGATGGATTGGTTAGAAGACTAGTTCAATGGCCACCACGATTTCCTGATTTAACGCCTTTAGACGTGTGGAGTTGAGTTGAGTCATTCAGTTATTCTATTTGCCTATTTGCATGTAAGAACAACTAAGAAATCGAGTCTTAGAAGCTGCAGCAGCATCTGTCATTAATATTTCTGATGCCTTAAGCTAACAATAAGACGTACCAGAGAAAAGTGGATTCATCGAATGTTTTACTGTTAAAGATAAATATTTCCTCTTTAATATCTTGGGAATACATACGTTTCAAACATATGTTTATATGAACTTTTTTGTTTATTTTGATCTAGAGTTCATATTCCTAGAATATTTCTGTCCAATTTTAAAGCACCTTGTGTAATAGATATCATACTAGAGTAAAAGGTTTATGTTTTTAGAAACTGTCGTAGATCGGTCTTGCTAGATTGAAAAATACAAGGCTTACTTTCGCGTATATCACGTACATCTGGCGCCACTGGTTTGTCTTGCTGGTGTAAGATAAACCCATTTTCTAGAAACCATGAAAAGCCTCATGATTTAGGTGATGAAATGAAACATTCTGGCCCATATCTCACCAAATATAACGAGTATAAGTGCTTATTTACACTCTAAAATGTCTCATTAAGACCAATACAAAATTACAAATAAATTATGTTGTAAAAATCTGAACATAAAAACGATGGGTTTCGTGTATTGTATTGTAAGATAAAAAAGAATTCAATTTAAAATATGATCTTGTAAGACAAGTTATTTTGTGTGGATGAGAATTAGATAGTATGTTTTTATTTTAAGTTTATATTTTAACCTATA
>JABXWE010043735.1:0-10419 GCA_014611495.1 Limonius californicus | reverse complement strand
TATAAATAATAGCAAAATACCTATAAATCGAATACACAATGTTAATTGCCTATGTTCGACTTTGAGAGTGGGCACCCAGTATATAGACTCTGTCACCATTCGTACATTTAAATATAAGTTAGGATTGTCACCCAAGTGATAAGTTATAAATATGTATTCGTAGCTTAGAGAAAATTATTGAATAAATAGCAATAGTGAAAAGAAAAAATTGTGAAATAAGAAAGCTTATTTTATTCTAATTCACTAAATGATTATTTAACGACTTCTCTTGTTTGATTGAATTATCATGCTAAACAATGCTATGTTAGCATTTGATAATTATCTACTATCATTAATATTTTATATCCTCTCCTCCTCATTTATCAATCTTTTTGATTGGTTTGATTCCACACTATCTGCTTCAATGGTCTTCTATTTCCTGCCAGCTTTTCAGTTCGGTGTAGTTATAGCATTGTAGGTTGTTTATTATCTGAGATGTATGCTGCAACCTTGGTCTTCCTCTTGCATTTCGTCCATCGATTGCTCCTACTACAATATTTTTAAGTATCTCTTCCCTTCTTAGGATATGTCCCATTAACGTGTCTCTTCTCTTTTTAATGTTATCTGTAATACTCCCGTTTTCTTCTGCTCTTTCTCTTATTTCGACTTTTGTAATCCTGTCTACCCAGCTCACCCGTAACATGCGTCTATAGCACCACATTTCGAAAGTTTCAATTCTTTTCTTTTCATTAGTGGCGATTGTCCATGTCTAGCATCCATATAGTGCTATACTCCACACAAACGTTTTAATTAGCTGTTGTTTCCTCTTTAGTGATATTCTATTTGATGTACGCAATATAGAGCTGCTGAATTTCAAATAATCCTCCCCGACATTATTTATTGCAAAATACGAAAGTCTGGAGAAATTGATACAATCAAATACTTTCATTAAAACGACAAATAGTCCAACCAATGCGTATTAGAAAATTACTATCATATCTTAATTACACCTTTAGGTAATCCGTAAACAAATAAGTAATGGAATAGTGTAATTGGGCAATTGTAAGGTTTTCTTCACATAATTATTACAACACTTTCATAAATCAGTAATACTTTTAATACTTGTAATCCTCAGTTTGGTTTGTAACAAGCCTCATACATTTTACGCTTAGCAATGTATTTAAAATAGGTTGCCAAATCTGCAAATAAGGTGGATTTATTAAAAAATTACTAAACCCATTTACTTAAATTAAATTAATAAAGTTATTACGGAAAACGGCCAGAGTATACCCACTTAATATTCTCTGCGACCCAACTCTCCGCTCGTTGAATGATTAGATTTTCTCGTATTTTCAGTAAAAGAGTAGCTACATTGTTTACATAAAGGTGCACCAGGCAATTCTACAGTATTATCAAAACTCATTATCTGAAATTAGAGACGCTTCGAAACAAAATTTTCGGCACAATATGATTTGTAGGTAACAGCCAAATTAATCGGGAAGTAGGAGTATCAAATGTAAGGGCATAAACACAGTATCTGAACGCCATTTTCGAAATATTAAAATATGTCCAGTAACGGACAATTATGCTTAAAAAGAAGATTTACATACATCTGCAACGAATGTTGCTGTAAAATATGCCAGGTGTCAACGAGAATTCAGACTGATTTAATACGTTCAGAGCAATATTATAGATCTATAAATTATAGCCTATACAAATAATGGATACATACTCTTAAATGGCGCCCACATACCTGTCTTGCCACACCTACACACACACACCAAATTTAAAATTGACGTTAAAGGTAATTTTAACGAAGTTGAAAGTTTTTAAATTTACTTTGAGCGCTTTCAAAATACTGTACTTGCTTAAAGAAAAATCAGTATAAAATTATTAATAATGAGAAAACAGTGTTAGAAATGATGGTACACTGAAAAAATAATGTTGTGTTCATTATTAAAGTTCGTAAAAGGGAAAAAATTTTGTTATTAAATAAAATATCCACCTACTTGATACAAATTTTGAAATGTGTATCAATTCATGGTGAGCATTTTTCATAAAATTGCTACTTTAAATTGTTCATAAAATGCAAAAATGTGTAGGGTGTTTCATTTAGGAAAAAATGCCCTAATGTCATTTTGTACAATTATTGAGCTGGTGCGTGTCTGAAAATGCCTATTAGATGCCATTTAAAATAGGTAGGTACTGTTTCAAAAATTCATAATATCTACGTTATTCATACAGAGCTTTGCAGTCAGACAGTTTATAGTTACACAAAGTGTTATGATAGCTCAGTTGATAGATGGCTTACAGTTTGAATAAATGTCGAAAACGTTTCGGGTTCGATCCCCAAACAATGTTCATGCTACAGATATATATCTTGTGTTGCAATCCACCTTACATAATTCCCAAACCGGGTTTGGGTCTCAGTCAAAACCTTCTCTGGCATTTCTGTTTAAAAACGACGTTAAACTGTAGGTCCCTCTACTTCTACTGCAGTGCTGAGGAGAAGCATTTGGCAGAGAAGAGTATATACACATCAACTTTGATTATTTGCTGATATTAGCAATTTTGTATTACCTCCTGTTTCGCAGGAAATGGCTATAAGTTTCCTATTTTAAATATGTCCTACAGTATAACGGGATTTACAATTTTGCCGCCTACGGGCTGATATATTTTGCCGCCTGTAACTGATATTTGGCCATCTAGACTCAGTATATACAAACAGTGGTCTAGCTAAGATTTTGGTGGCCTTGTCATATTAATAATTTGACGCCGCTGACGGATATTTCAAATATCGTCTTTTCGCAAGTATTCGAGAACTTGGCGCCTTTTGAGCCTCTTTCGAAACGGCGTCCTGGGCAACTCTCCCGTTGGCAATGCTTGCCTGGTTACGCCTTTGAACATAACATCTACAATTGGATATAAAAGGTACGTAAGTAGAAAAAGAAGAAGTCGGTATCAGAAATGTAACGGCGTAGCGGACGGCGAATTCGTGCCGTATTATGATAGGTAGACAACATTTCTGAAATTATTTAATTCAAACGGTCAAAAAATTTAGCCACGTCATCGTACTTTCTCTGCAGAAAATGACGGAGTTTTTCCGCCGTTGGCTTCAGCCTATTTAGCCTAATGGGAAAGCCACCACTGGCAGTAACGTATGAAAGGAAAAGGTTGCCTTTAAAGCAGGAAGATGAGAAATATATATCTTTGCAAGGAATACGAATATATAGGTCAATAGAAGGAGGAGAATGGAGAACCAGAATGAACCACTAGCCACAAATCCTATAAGATGGTCCGGATATAGTCTCAACTATTAAAATGGTTACAACACATAGTTAAAATGAAGAATAATCGCGGTCTAAAAATGGCGTATGACAGAGTGGACGTGGAACTAATAGTGGTGCAGGATAAGATGGAACGAAGATGTGGAAAACCATCTAAGACTATTGAAAGTAAAACGAAGGAACAGCACAGAACTAATTGATCAGGTCAATATGCTATATGAGTAGCGCTAGCAGAATTGTTCAACAATTTTGTCACACGAATAACAGAACTAAGCAAATTGGCAATACCTTTACGTAAGTCTCTAATTAATACGTCACTACGTAACATATTTTCAAATAAGTACTGTTAACATATTATTAAACAGCATACAACGATAACGGATTGTTTAATTTTAAACAAAGCCTACTATGGTGAACACAATAATATGAAATCGTATGGAGCAAATAAAATCAAGAGATCTGTAAAAGTGGAACAAGCATAAATGCATAATTCCGGAAGTAAAAAAGATGAAGAAGAAGAAGAGGCAAATAAAATAAATCTGCATTTTAACCATTCAATTAGTGTTGTTGGTCTCCTTCTTTATTTGTTTTTGTGTTCAAAATGTTTAAAACAATGATAAAACTTTACAATTATTACTGATGAAAATCGACACAACAGACTTACCTGTATCTGCAAAAATAAAAGATTTTTAAATTTGATCTTAAAAATATTAACTATACCAAATGCACTGTGCTCGTATTATCATACTTACTTTCATTTGGTTTTCGTAATATATAATAATAGAGAAAGTGACACCCGGTATATTTCTATGATAGTGAAAATAGTGCGTAACACTAATTTAAATGTAGTGATGAGAAGTGCATGTTGTATTTCGTTAATAAAATGAGCTTAAAACAAGGAGTGATGTGTATTGTAAGAGCTATGAAAAGTGAAATATAATGCTACATAAGTGTTTATAAAAAGAATATTGATACATGTATGCAACATAAAGAGTTTCCCTCAATTTCCTGATTTTATCTCATTCAACCACATAAAGAGAAAATAAAACTCACTATCTTCTTTAACTGACATACTATTCATTTTGAAATACATGTAATAATCCTTTTTAGCTTAAACAGATATAGCTTTATAAAAATATTTGCCCAAATAGCTTACAATTTCACTTGCTAGCAAGACCGTTGGATTAGAGGATCCTGGTATATGAAACAGATCGGTAGCATCCATTTCCATGCATACTGCATAGCAGTCATCTAGCTGGTATTGGATGAGTCTTTGGGATTAAAAGGGACTTCATAACTTAGTCTGCAGAATGCGATATTGCATGCGGTCCAGATTACGTTTTCTCTAATAACCAAGCTATGTCCTTTGTAATGGGAGGATTTCGAATTAAATGCAAAGTTACATTTAAACAGGAATGCAAATCGGGAATTCCCTACTTCAGCTTCTTCCTTAAAACTTGCAATTAGAAGTTTAGTCACGAGTAACTTATCAATTAGTCTGACTTGGCCTAGATTGAAGTTACAAAAGAACTTGTGCAGGAACAGACATCAAAATAGATAACCGTGAAATTAACGGAAATTTATTTTTGTATTATCGAATCTTTGCCGGAAAATGTCATGAACCTATTGAGATACATAATTCATAGCCTTTATTTATGCACAAAGTAAAAAAGTTTATTGAATACCTAACGTTTTAACTTCATTCTCTTAAAATGATTTGTCTATATGCTAATTAGTCAAGAAGCACGTTTCTGAATTACGTTTATTAAAGTATAATAGTTGAAATTAATATTTCTGTGAAAATGCCAATGTAAAAACAACCCAAAACATCTGTTTTGAAGAAAAGCAAAGACACATTCAATTAGAGTTACAGTTTCAAAACGGAAACATAATCAAACTATGCTCAATACAGGATGAATTAGTCAACTTTAGATTTTGACCTACTGAACAACATACAAATTTAATTTTTGACTTTGAACCTTAGAAGGGGGTTAAGTTGTACTCAACTAAATGTCTGCCAATTTACATTAATTTGAATAAAGATCTTGGGTTTCAGTAGGGAAGCCTACTTGAAAGTTTTAATTTAATTGTGCTCTAAAACGAGTAATGTTTCTTCTTTAAGCTGGGTGGATGTGCTTTACGCGTAGTTAACTTGAAAAATAGGAAACCATTTATTTTAATTTCTCGAATGATATTTTATTTCGTTAAACTCTTGTTCTCTTGTGTTTTAGAAAACAAAACCTTTCTGCGCATGGGGTATAACAAATAAGTTCGGGGAGCTTAACAAGTTCAGTCCGAATTTCACTTCACTCAGCTAACTTTTTCTTTTCGGAACAAAAGTTTATTGAAAAACTTCTATATATTTATAACAGCCATCGATGGAAAACTAATCACTTATCTTTACTGAAGTAGGTGCTAGATAACGAGCACAAGTTGCCGTCGAACATTCTGTATTGAAGAATGAAATATGAGAATCTGAAATTTTACAAGTTTACTGTAAACAGCACCAAATAATGGTAGTTCTGAAGTACTTGCAAGTACCGTTTTTCATCATGTAATATTTTAAACCTCGGTAGTTAATATAAGAAATTCCGACTGCATGAAAACTGAACGAGCAAGTTTCAGAAAATTAATACGCAGGATGAGTTAACTATAAGGGCAACTCATTTGGTTTACTTTAAAAATTAAACGATTTGGCAAATAACAGTGCTAGAAACATATGTATAGACTGCATTAAAAGTCGGAAACGACGTGACGTATAAGAAAACAATTTAAGAAATTTATTTGACAAAAGTATAATAGTAGAAAAGGATTTTCTACAGTACTCGTATTTAACAAATTTCAAAATAAACGGTTTTACTGATATTTTAAGTAACTGTGTGATAACATTAAAGCTTAGTTCACAACACTGCAGTTACAGCAGAAAACAAAGAAACATAAAATTCTACGAATGTTACGCGCCAATTTGCATGAAATTTGTATAATTAAAAAAATAATAATAAATAAAACCTCATGAAATATAATTTTTGCTATTAAATTATATGTTATTAAAAAAATAGACTAATTTGCAAATAAGAGTAGTTGAAACATTCTAATTGAAGCTGATTTAGGTAACATTATGTTGGAATAAGCCTATTTCTATATTTTGTGAAATTTCTGGAGATATGATGGCCCATGGCTCACTTATCCTTTCCCTCAGATCGTATTATGTATGTTTACATATATATATATATATATATATATATATATATATTTATATTGAAGCTTCGCCTTTTAAGTCCATCGCTTTGTGTCGAGATGGTGTGAGGCAATGATAAGATGGTACCTATGTGCTGTTGCACAATACGGTCCGATTTTGCGGGTTCCAGTATTGGTGCATATCCGTGCTTGACTTCCCTAGTGTATAGAGTGTGTATGTGTGTGTGCGCCAGCGCGCGTATGGCTACGTATAGAGCCTTGTTACTCCGTTAGTGGTTAGTGCGACTGTAACACGTGGAGTGCCATTAATTTGATCCTCAATGCCAATGGAGACCGGGACCCAGTACCGACCACATAGAGAGTTGGAAAAATTTCTGATCCTTAGTGCGATTGGAACCAGAGGACTTTTGGACTATTACCCCTAAAACCTAGCTCTCTTACCGCTAAGCCATCCCAGCCCCTTTCCCCTCATATTTTAGGCGTCATCATGACAAACCCCTTCCTTTACGTAGTTTCAGGAGAACAAGCTAAATATAGTTATATTGGGGAACCTTGGTGATCAGGGAGATAAAGCATCCATATATCGGCCAATCCAGATATCAGTAATATTGTTGTTTAAAACATTGTAATGTTTATATGGGCCGAACCACAGACTATGTTCAAGACGTAAGGATAATAATATGGTTAGCAATAGATAGTATCAGCTCGTAGATATAATTACTACTGATGTCGATTGTCAAGTATGTTTTAATTCCTTGTAAGATTTTCACCTATTGCTATCAGCTGCAATGACTTTTTTGTCCGTGGTGAGCACATGACTTATTCTTGGTAGATATTTGAAATTCCCGGTATATTTTCACATCTTTGTAAGAAAATTCTGTTAATCGACTGGGAATCTTTTCATGAGTCATAGTATAGTTTGTAGGACTGTACTACTTTACTTTCTTGTTAAACCAACATTATTTTGCAGATGCTATTCATAATTTCCGCAAAAAGAAACACTTTTCGCAAAGTCATGTCAACAACAAACGTTTATGGTTTTACTTTAAATTGTTAAAATTAAGAAATCAATCAACTTTTTAAATAAGCTTGAAAGAGTTTTTTATTATAAAACTCTTCATTTTTGGACAAAAGTGAAAAATATGTTCCTTCATTTTTTCCCTATGCTTAAAACCTGTTTGAAACCTTTTACACGGTCTGTGCATTGAAACTGCAACTTCCTTGAATTTACGTTAAGTATCAATTTTCTTCTTCTTCTTCTTCTTTCATATATCGTTTCCCATATACGTGGGCAATTACATGTATTTTCCTTGTAAGCCTTTTCGGATGTTGTCCAACACTCTTGCCATCGTTTTGGTTGGTTTGTTGATTTCTTCGAGTTTACAAGTCTGTTGTTTTCTATTCTTTCTGTATGTTTGTTCCAGTACCTCCTTGTTTGTCGTATCAGTCGGGTTATGGCTTGAATGTTGCTTGTTTCTTTTAGATCTTCGCTTCTTATTCTATCGTATTCTATTGTTATCTTGCTGGCGTTATTAAAACATTTGTATTTGCATATTCATCTCTTTCAAGACATCAACTGCTCAATTTTATAAATCACCGATTTTAGGTAACTTACCTTGTATAAAAATATTGAAAATGTTAAAACCTGAAATTCATATTATTATATTATGTAATTCATCAAGTATTTTTCCCAAGAGAATTAAAAGGAATTCGATATAAATCCACTGTGATCGTGTTTTTTACAAAATTTCCAGAACAAGTTTTCTTAATCTTTTTTCGACAGTTTTATTAAAGAGCGACTTCTCTTCATATTTGTGATTTTTGGAAGCTTTATTCAAGGTTACCGTAGCGAAAACATGCAGAACATCTAATTGTAACATTTAATGCACTCGCACGTTCTCTGGGCAACCACACAGAGTATTTTCCAGGTGGTTTATTATCAATGGTAAACCAATTTAACCGTTGATATGATATGTCCTAAAACTTAGAAATTTCTAACTAATTGTTGGCGATTTCTAAGACAACTAGTGTACATAGCATGTAACAATTTCTAATCGTTGAATTTGTTAAATTCTCCAAATATAGGATCCCCTTCTCACAAGGAAGGAAGACCTACACACACCCGAAATGACTCGAACACACATTTTCTAATTCTTTATATACGCCGATTACTCTAAAATATTATAGTTTAAGATTATTCAATGAAAATATGCATAGTGTTCAGTTAAGTATGAAAGAAATAAAAGAAATCTTCTCAAACGAAGAAGCTTGGAACTTAGCGCGCATGGGTTCCGTTAGTATTTTATGAAGGTTGAATTTTTAATTTTTTCGGTATTATTTTATATTGATGTTCTATTCGACATGTCGATTAAGATGAACACCAGTTTAACTCGAATGGATATTTTAAAATAAAATAATTCCGACTTCATTTATGGCTTCCGAGTCCTGAAAGTGACTGCAGGAAACGGTTTTGGTCTTCGGTGTAATGATTCGCATAAGTTTCAGTTTTTGTTAATCCGAGATAGACCGTCGCTACCCTTAGGTTTAAGTTGGCCGAATAAAAAACTGCGAAAACAATAGGGGACAAGAAATAAACCAGAGTCCGCCAACAAAATGCTTTTTTGCTGGAAAATTCTTATGAAGTTGGGTGTTCTCTAATAGACGGCCTCGATATCCAGAGTCAATATTTGTTATTAGAATCTTAAGTTGTGATCGTTCGGCTATAAAGACCGAAAAAATTTATGCCACGTGCTTTTCGAGGGATGGTGTCTTAAGTACGTGAATATCTTTTAAAATAATCTGCTAGCGATGTATTGAAAACGACACGTGCAGGAGCTGTCTGTTTTTCAGAAAAAAACCTTTATAGGAAGCATTTCAGCGACTTGACAAAGAAATTTGTAATTTTTCTATTTACCCGCAATTCGGATCAAATTTCCATCAATGATTTGTAATTCACGACCATTTAAGCTCTTGTGATATATAATGGCCCAATCGAGATAACTAAAAAACATTCGTGTCGTAAATTTTTGGGGTGCGTGTGCTTATTCAGTAAAAGTTGATTTGTTTTCGGTTTGTTAAATACACGAAACCGAAACACTACCCCACACACAATTTAAGCTTCTAACTGAGCATTAATAATTCCTAAATTGCTACAATAAATTATAGAACTTTCAAATTCAGGAAGTAATAAATTTTTGATTTAGTGTAGATGATTTAGTTTGAAACAAATTTTCATTACATTTTTACTTCTTGCAATCATCTTTTACGCCTTTGACACAAGAACACAATTGTAGTAATTTAAAATTTGCTACACATTTTGCGGTATATAAGAACTACTATTTAAACAACGTTCTGAGAATTGGTTAAGAATTTGGCCTCATCCCTAAACAATACTCAAATTAAAATTGATGGATGCCAAACAAGTTGGTTCTGGAACAAATTACAAGACTGTAATCTTCTCTGAGGGTCGTTTTCACGCAACTCGTACACCAAAGTAAAAAGGATCAAATACATTTGCTTTCGGAATTGTTCTAACTGAAGTTCTATTAATACCCACATTTGATCTTAGATCTCTTTAACTTAAATGGGGAATTTCAATCACTGCCCCCAATACTGCCCATTCATTTTCCCTGTTAGTAATCGTTCCGGCTCTACATCTTCTGAAATTAACAAATGTATCTTCGTTTCCTAAAGAAGTTTCGAGGCGTTTAAATATTTCTGGCGGTGGTCTTCAGTTAGATAGCGAGTGGCATATAAATTACGAACTGAAACTGCATTTTCGCAGCACTCATCATAAATCAGCAACAAATTTGTATTTTCGTTATTTGAAAACATCTTCCTTAAAATGTAAATAAATTGATCGTTCAACTTAGTATTGCCATAAGTAGCAACATTGATAAATTTAATCAAATTAAAGAAAAAGTGATTATATATATATATATATATATATATATAT
>JABXWE010043731.1:0-19330 GCA_014611495.1 Limonius californicus | reverse complement strand
TTTTTTATTTCTTATCCCATTTTGATCAACTCCGTTGATTTGGAAAGCTAACAGTCCAAGCTTAATTTTCACTCAAACAATATACAATTGATTGAGAAAAATAGATGAAATGCGACTTAGAAATTAAACATTACTTAAAAATTTGAGAAATAGGTGTATGTATTTAAATTGTTATTTATATTCGAAACTGTTAGATAACTCCTTAAATATTATATTTTCGAAAAACATTATAAAAACCTCTTGTGAAAGACAGAATACTAACTCAGAAATTGCAACAAACACAGATTAACAATCTCATTTTTACTATATACCCTAATTTACACATTTTTAAACCTACTTTTCAGTTATGTGTCAGATTTAATCCACTTTTCATATTCAATTGTACATTTTCCGACTTGAAATTATGCTTAAACTATTAGCTTTGCAACATAATGAAGTTTATCAGAATGGAACAAGAAATAAAGAAGTTATTTACATTTTAATGAATTGATGTAAAAATCTTTGAAGCTACATCTGCAGCGGTCCCGAATTTGAAATAAATTACTAGGTGAGATTTAGGATTTAAGAAACCTCAGCTATACGTGGTTAATGTTTTCCGAACATGATTAGAATCACCCTGTATATTAGTGAGGGCCAAATACATATATGTTCAAAATTATTTATAATTGTAAAATATGCGTTAAAAACTGCAGACATGTTACCACAAACGTGATAAAGCAGACATACAAAGTACAACAAATAAATCTGCTGATAAATGTTGTTACAAGATACTTACTACAATATACAGATTTACGATACAGGAATCTTTAATAGGGCACTTGAATTTCTAGTTTTCATATAACATTTCACATCTAAAATAAGTACATCCATGAAATTTACGTGTTTTTATCCAAATCAGCTCTAAATTACACGTCGTATTCTTGAGTTTTCTTTTTCCGTGGTCTGACTAGTGGGTTCTCTACGTATTAGACCCATACCAAGAAGCAATTTACAAAATTAATGAAACTGTCAAAGTCAGTACTTGGATATTGTAAAATAAAAATTTTCAACAGCCTAACTAACGTACATGATTCTAATGAAAGTATAACAAACGACCTTTAAACTTAATTAAAATTTGCCAAGCAATTAGTGGAAGGCTAATATACGAACTAATAAAGAAAAATACATACAAATTTAAGATGCAATTAAAAGATAATTTTGCAGATGATCTATCTCGCGAAATGTGCTCAATCTTGCAAACTTGAAACCTTAAAATGAATATTAAGTTTCTTAAATCAACAGGTTGAGGCTTCTGATCGTGCAGTGTTAGCTTGAGGTAGAAAATATGGCCTTTGTCAAATAAGCTTTCTCAAGTTTAACTAGCTTGCAAAATTAATAGGAAGAGTATTGAAGAATTAAAGAAAATTCCTGTTGATAGCAACAGCATAAAGTAACGAAAATTAAAGACTTTACGAAGGAAGCAACAAAAAAAGCACTTCTAATTCATTGCAAAAAGGGAAACAACTTCAGATCTAATGAAGAAAAAGTCCCTAACAATTTGCAGGAATTAAAAGTAATCTTCAAAAGGAACATCTGTTCATAAAATATTTATCTTTATAAGATCCGAATTATTTCACGTTTTGTGGTTATGATTTTAAACGATACGACGTCTTCATAATAGCACGTAGGTATAAATAACGTTGAAAACCAGATACAATTGAAACAAATGTCACAGGCCTATCTACAACAACATCACTTTTTCTTTCCACCCCCGTTCGTTCTTTAATTTAATGAATAAATAAGTGACGCATGTCCGTATTTCAACCCTTTAAGTTTATATATAGACTCAATTTCAAAAGTAATGCATCGAGACACATAAAATATAAAAATATTTCTGTACGTCGTCTATAGATCATCACCTATTATAGAGCGCCGACGAATTCATTGGGCATTTACACCCTGGGAAAATGTATTTTTAGCTACTATTTCGTACTATTATTCCACAGGTGAATACTGAAATTCAATTCCCACGCTAATGTACCTAATAGCTTCTGCTCAAATTTGACAATGCTGTCTACTATAGGTATTATGAAATTATACAATACACAAAGACTGCACGCAAATGTATGTCCCAAGTGCCAAGGACCTGTCCTTAGCATGTTTTCGTGGGTGGCATCAACCTGTCAAGCTGTTATTGAGTTTTAATTCGATTAGATGTGAATTACTCGTAAATATGTATCACTTAATAAAAAATTTCATTTTCATATTAAATTAGGCAACGTAAACTAAACATAAGAGGCAACAACCTGATCAAAATGCCATCACAATCATCAGAACTTAACTACTCCTAGCTACAGCATAATTGATTAGCTCATTATAGTTGCAGCGGCAACGGCACAATTTGAACAATCTAGAAATTAGAGAAACAATTTAAAAAAGATAACAAACCATGATCATTATCTTCGTCATAGGTAAATTATTATTATAAAAACGCATAATTATATCTGGAGAAGTAAGTTCTGATGAGCTAGGTGGCCAGAATTTCATAGGTTTATAGAATCCGCCACTTATACTTTCTTTCGTCCTAGCCGGAACAGCCTATTTAGAATAAGTCGTTAAATATGGAAATAACTAACATACTGCACGCTTAAAATCAGCTCCTTTAAATGTTTTTTTTAAGTTCAGAACTGCTTTTGTTAAATGGGCCATTAGCTGACATGCTTACAAACAATATGTCTCCTGCATCTAAGTATGCAATTACTGCTTATGTTCAAGTTGGTAAACTCAATCTCCCCCGTTTCGCTAACATAGAGGTCTATTGCAGAGTTCACGGAAGATATAATGGCATGGATGATGCTCGTCGCCTTTGTAGTGGCGTTCAAATGCGCCATTTTGATTGATGCGTCGCTGCAAACTTTCGACATCGAGCCCAATCTACAGAAAAATATAGTTGCCGAAGACACAAACACAGGTGAGTCAAATTTTTATTGAATTTTTCTAAAACTGGACTGTCTTAGGTTCAGTATCAATAATTTATGTGTTAAGGGCGTAAAAGGGTAAAAAGGTCGAGAAACGTCCATGAAAATTTTAGTAAACTTCCAAAATATTCACGATGTGTTGTCTCGTAGCTGGCTTAATATGATAAATTTGCACTTGTAAATATGGATGTTCAGTGTGTTATTTACACTTTATTAATTGAAGTTATAGTTAGTAACAAAATTGTAATAATATTTTACAAGGGGAACTTAAAATCTTATCTACCTAATTATGAAACAAAAAATATATTAATATATTTTCAATATAACGTCCATCAATATCAACGCACTTACGCAATCCATCCGGAAGTTGCTTTATACCTTCAGAAAAAAATTAATTTGGTTGACTAGCGAAGTAGTCATCAGTTTCAGTTAGTTACCTGAATAATCGTCCTCTTAAATATTTCTTCAGATTTCTAAACAGATAAAAATCAGAAAGTGCAATATCTGGGATGTAAGGTCGATGACCAAGCTTCTAAAACCCACATTCCACTAAAACAAGCACGACCTTTCGAGACTTGTAGACTAATGCATTGTCATGCAAAAGAAGATGCTGTTGTAGTCTCTCTTGGCATATATTCAATCAACAATATTCCATCCATGTCCCAAAAAATTGTGGTCTTTAACTTCCCAGCAGAAGGTAGGATTCGGCGTTTCTTGGGAAGTGAAGAACCCTTGTGGGTTGATTCAACGGTTTGAAGGACGTGTACTTGGTAGAGAAGAAAAGCACCCCTGGCCTTACGATCTCCGAACTTAACTTGTTCGAATTATTATTTGTGGGGCCATATAAAAGACGTATATCAAACACCATCAGAGACCGTTGAAGATATTAGGAGATGCATTTTTGAGGCAGCAAAACTAATTGGGAATAACAATGATATGTTGTGTAGGGCAACCAGATCTTTCTTAAGAAGAGCGAGATTGTGTCTCGAGAACAACGGCGGTCATTTTGAACAATCTTTATAGTGAATTTAAACTAAATGTAAAATAAATATTGGTTTTGTAAATTGTAATTATTTAATAATTAATAATTTAACACTCTGTATTTTGAAAACGATTTAGGGCATAACTATATTAGAACTTTTAACTATCTTTGATCTAAACATTTCGTACACAAAGCAGTGACCTCACGTCGTGGGACATTCTGTATATGACAGGATGACGGGGGTCTACTGGGAAGAACCTTATTACAAGGTTACATTTTGGTGCAAACAATTTAGTTGGAAACGAGAATCCCTTGAAGATAACTGAAGATCTGGCAGACCTTCAGATGCAACTATTGTATAAATGTGCCTGAAAGTTTAGGTTGTGGTGTTAAGGGATCGACGTATGAAAGTTTTACCAGTTTACACTTGGCTTGAGTAAGATGCCAGTGCAGCCGGCTTCAGTCGTCTAGTGGTTAGCGCATTTACCTTGGAATCCCAGGCACGCGGAGTCGAAGCCGGCCGAGGTCGGTGAGATTTTTCTAGCGGGGAAAATCTCAAAGTGCGCCTTCTGTCGCATAAGAAGTAAAACCGTACGTTCCGTGCCACTGCGATGTGTGACACTTTGAAAATCACTACTGGAGTTGGAATTACCCCAGATAGACAAAATCGATATGGTATAGAATAAGCCAATGATGGCTGTAGTCCTTAGAGATGCTTGGAAATTTGTGTCCAGATCTCCCTCTTTCAAATACAATAGGTCAGCGCGGTGGATTCCAAGGCTCCTGGCCCCGGAACAAAAATTGCACCGCCTACAAATATGTGACATTTATCCACTTTAGAGAAGGATTCAGAATTTCTATCACGACTGGTAACTGGTGGGGAATCTTGGGTTTATTACTGGAATCTTAGACGAAAGAAGGATCCATGCAAAAATTGTCTTACACGTAACGCAAAGTGGTACCACATACCATGTCTCATCGCGAGAGGGACATCATCTAACAATCCTCCCAAATGATCTTCTAGAAAAATTAAGTAGCTGTCGACGGATAAGTGGTTCTCAAAAACGAATGGACCAATGAGAATGTTATCAATGATTCTACACCAGATATTCACTGCAAACCTATGTTGATAATTTGACACGGTAATTTCATGTGGATTCTCAAATTCCATAAATGGCTGTACTTTCTGTGCATTTATCCATTCCTTGTAAATGTTTCCTCATCCGTGAATTAAATTCGATTACGTAGGTTTCGATTTCGAATGATCCAGCGGCAAAATTCCATACAACTCGCGAAATCTGTAGATAAGAGGGCTGAACAGGCTGGATATGAAGTGGATATAAACCATGACATTTCAATGTTCTCCAACCGCGTATTTATGGTACATTAACTTGTGCATATACACGACGAACAGAGGTGCTGGGATTATTATCAATTTATCGCAGTATGTTGCCGTCATTGTCTAGTACTTCCCGTATTGGACGCTCAGTCGACGATTTCGGGAAAATTTCATGTTTACGTAGGTAGTTGTGCACTCGTTGGAAAACTCGTCGTTCAGTATTTAACTAAAACAGGCCATAACTTCTTTAATAGTCGGTTTAGAGAAAATGACCACTCTTTAGTTTCGACTTTTCACTTTTCACCTCTCCTACGCATAGGTGAAGTAGTGAGCTCACGTCATGTGACACCCTGTGTAGTTTTTGGCCCGTTCCTTTCTTTTGTCAAAAATATTATTACACTGAACACAATATTTTTGAAACGGGTGTGCAGATCAGAACAAAATTTCATATACAACTGTCAAAAGCTTGTGAAAATATAACATTAATAGCATAGGCCGCGCAACCATTGCTTTCATGGCTAGGTGCATAAGTATTCGAGTTCCCGTCTTGCAACAATTTTTTCAGTTAAAAAATATTAACAGAATCTGCAGCCTAGTAAAAAAATCATGTTCGTCTAGGATGCAAAATAATCTTGAACAAATAGATACGGCAACTCGAACTTACGTGAATATTTATGTATTTGGTCTAAGCTACCATACTATAACATTCGTAGTGTCGCGACAGAAATAATCATACGCCCCATTTAACATAGTTGCCCTTAATATTGAATAGCACCAATGACAGGCATTATATATAGAATAACACAAATAAAATCAATACGGCTCCACTTCCTACATAAATAGGTAATTCGTGTCACCCTTTTGTATATTAAAACCCCAACTTATAATTACAACAATGATTCTTCGAAACAAGTATGTTAGAACAAACAATATGAAAGGTATCGATGGAAGTTCCGTTACCCTCCCGAAACTTTGTACTTTTATAGCTTAAATCGTTTAGGAAATGAGGTTTCCTTGTTAACTTGTGTGTTAAAGGGTTGTCCTGGAACAAGCTGACTTCCTAAATTTAAATTATTCGGAAATCATTGTCGTCAAGTTTTGATACATAAAGTTGGTGAAGTTATGTTAAAGTATTGCTATCGACAGTTTTCAAGAGAATTTTAAAAGGAGAATCAACGAGTAAGTCGTTAAAGCCATGCATTACATGTTTAGGAAATTCAGGAAGCTGTTTTTAAAAGGAGAAACCTCTGGATAATCTTAATAATGAATATACGAGTGTTGCCTTATATATTTCGGGATTAGAGAACAAAAACAAATATTTATCATCGAAAATGACTTTATTGTTTTTCAAAATATTCTCCATGAAGATCAATACACTTTTGCATGCGTGTGAACCAATTTTCGAAGCACTTTTTCCACTCCGATTGAAGTATCTCCAAAACATGCAGTTTGAACGCATCAACCGCTTCTTCAGGAAAAACTTTGACCTCGCAATTTATTTTTGTTGTTCGGGAATAAAAAGAAGTCATTGGGTGCCAGATCAGGACTATACGGCGGATGACGATCAAATCGACGTTTTGAGTGCTTAAAAAGTCACTTGTTCGAGCCGATGTGTGAGAGCTCGCATTGTCGTGGTAGAGAATGATCCGTCTTCGGCGGTTGGTTTTCCTTATTTCTCCGAAGACTTATTGCAAACAAATGGTTGTGAACAACTTATAATTGACAGTACAGTTGAGGCATGTCCAATTTTTCCGAAAAAAATGGGCGACCATTTGCTTCGAAGTGCTTCGCGCACAAACGACTTTTGTTGGGTTTGGCTCGCCTTGGAAGACCCATACAGTCGACTGCTGTTTACTTTCGGGCTCATACGCGTAGATCCACGATTCGTCACCTGTCACGATGTCATGCACATGTTTTGAAGCACCGCGATCGAATTTTTGAGAATTTCTTGCGACCAATTGACACGAGCTTGTTTTTGAGCGATTGTCAAATTATATGGAATCCAAAGCGCACAAATCTTTTTTACGGCCAAATGTTCGTGCAATATTGAATGTATGCTGGTCCCACTAATGTCCAAGGATACCTCAATCTCACGATAAATCACATGACGATCTTGCAGTATCACTTCACGCGCCGCATCAATGTTTTTCGGAACATCAACCGATTTTGGAAGACCTTCACGAAATTCGTCGTTAAGCGAACTACGGCCATGATTGAATTCGGTAAACAATCGATAAACACTGGTCCTTGATGGTGCTTCATCGCCAAAAATCGAATTAAGTTCATCGATGCACTGTTGTTGAGTTAATCCACGTCGAAAGTTGTAAAAAATAGGCGCACGAAAATGTTCACGATTTAGTTCCATTTTTTTGGCCGATATGAATTTTTCAAGTTACTGTAAACAACGCAAATAGCGCTCGTACGTCAAAACATTCTGAGTACGTATACCGTCAAAAATGTCAAACTTTACGATATAGACGTCAGTTGCCAGATGGCAGCACGAGGGTTGCCCAATCCCGAAATATAAAAGGCAACCCTCGTACGAGGTAGAATAAAATATTTAATTTGGAGGTTGCAACATGAATACTAATCTGCATAATACGTATTTGCATACTAGTTGTCGTATGGCCAATTATACAGTGCTTCCCGAAAGTAACGGATAAATTCTATAAAATCGTAGAGAAAAATATTTAAAAAAAAATGCTCGGACACGTCGATTTTTATTTTTAAATTATCATTTAGAGATGTAATATTCAACTCCCCACCCCTCACCCCTAAGCGCTAGCAACCACAATTTTAAAAATTCAAATAGCAATGTACCTCTTCTGTTCCCTTATTGTTTTTTGAAAGTTAAACATGAAGGTCAGCTTTTAATATGAAAATACAAGAAATAAATCATCTTGCTTGTTTTTGTTAGGAGTTATAATTATCGAGACATTTCACTTCAAATGTTTTAGTTTTAGGCTTTGATAGAGAAAATAATTTTTAAGTCATCCGTGGAATTAAGCATTGTTTTAGATTGACAATTAGACGTTTTGGACATGATAAATTGTTGTTTTCTTCTAAGGAACCTTCTTCAGGGTACTACATTTAGAGGGCTGTAACTTTTTAACGAAGCTGTTTAGACCATAACCTTATTAAGAAAACTCTAATTATTTTTTAATTTTCTACCCATCAGTATAGTTTTGAGTACTTAATTTTGGGACACCCTGTATACAGAAATTGTAAAGACAACTGTTTTTAGTTCTTCATATATAAACGAATATTTCCTTAAAGTTTTTATTTTCTAATGAACACTTCCTATATATACAGGGTGAGTCGATGGGGAGTAATTCTTCCATAACTTCTGACACGTTAAAGTTACGGCTGCGATTCAAGTTTTAGGTGATTTCAATGATGAAGGTGCATATATAAAATTAGTTTCGATTACACAGGGTGTACCATTTTAGAGGTACATGACGCATCGCAATTTTTTAAATAGAAATACCCATTTTTTTCTTCTCTATTTTGAAGCATCTTTAGTGGTCTATACAATGGTGTAATAGTTTTGGAATTCGTTGGTGGAAAACTAACTTCGTGGCAACCAAATTTTGCCATTAATTACTTTGAGACTCTTTGACGTTTGGCATGAATTCGTTTCCGACCCATCGCGATTGTACTTTATAAAAATAATAACTAGTTCTTCTATTATAATTATTACCTACTACGAGGAAACGGGTGGCGAGCAAATACCTTGGGGAGCATCGTTACTACAGAGCAATCGGCAATCGGGCAATTAGACGCGATCATCAACTGGTGTTCAGCAAATGACCTAAAACCGGCCTGAATTAGGCTCTCCTTTCAACTCCTTTTCAACAACTCCAGATCATTAAAGAATTGATTTTTGTGGGATTTAAATATTCTTGTACTGCTGATTTCGATCCCGTATTGTCCAAAAATCTTCTAACTTCTGACTATCGCTTTAGATTATTACGTAAGTAAAAATCTCTAGAGGCTCTGTTGTGTCTATACTGTGTTCCGACGTTGTATTTTCATACATGCGTTCGTAGAATTCTTCAGTGTCCTACGCCCTTCTGTTCGCTGAAGAGACGTTAATTTTGTAGAGATTACATCTATTTTGTTGTATATGTAATGTATAACATTGCTAAAGATGTTGTCATAACCAAGCCCGCCGCTTGACGTACCCTACGAAGCATGGCTGCTCAACATATGAATTACGATTAACTTGTTTATGACATTACCATATCGAAAGATATATAACATTTTTGTGCAGCTTCACATATTGTTATGGTATTTCTGTCTGAACACATTTTCATATGTTTACAGAAGAAAAATCCTAAAGAATATTCAGTTTGCTTGGAGACCTGTTGTAAAGTTTATATGAAACTGTACTCGAATGTAGCACCAAAAATAAAATTCCATTATTTAGTTACGGCGAATGAACAAAAACTTTTATTATTAAACGGTTATCAATTTACTAAAAATTTAACAGTTTTATAAAAAATGTTAGAAATATCTTGCGTGCACTATTTGTTATTAAACAAGCTTGTAGAGATTTTATGCTGATGTTATTCTGGAGCATAAATTATTTGCCTGTAATATGATGGGGTGTTTTATATTTTTTACCAGGTATGTTTGAGATACACATTTATCTCAGTATCCTCAAAGAAGAGATATAGGCCTAGATTATTCAATAAAACGGCTTCCACCAATCCACTAACTACAGAAGATTTGTATAGCTGGCATATCAGGATGTGTCTCATTAAATAACTACAATATCAGCATTCTTTGTTTACGCTTCTTCTTCTTCTTCGTAATGTGTCGGGTTCGTTTCAATGGGAGTTTTTGGCTTTTTTTGCTATGCACCAGGAAGTAGTGAAACCCGTTGATCTTTTACGCTTTCACAGCATATGCCAAACCTCATTTCACATCCATTCTTCTTTCACTCGTACTATCTATATTGAAGGGGACTTCCAATCGCTCTAACGACTACCATAGTGTTAATATGACATCCGGGACCGACTATTAACGCACTCGCCGCTAGCACAAGGCGCCATGTTGACACAGCCTCTTACAGCCACAGGAACTGGACTGGACTGGAGAGAGCGTTGCTGAACTCTCGTCATCGTACGTGAATGACCATCCTAGCTGTGCAATTCGGGATCTTATTTGCCCTGACATGCAAATATGGTTGTCAAAACATTTCTGTTACGTCGTATTTCATAAACAAGATGATCTTAAATACAATCAAGCTATACTTTACAAACAAAGTGATATGCGCCTCTTCTGATTACTGGAGCGGATAGATTCTCGCCACATAAATGATACTGCTATTAAAAAAAAACAGTAAAATGTATAATTCGAAAAACAGAAAAATATGTTACTGAGACAAATTATTTAATCAATCTACATCAAACTACTCTATTCGAGATTCAGAGTTGATTCTATAGCGACAAGAATCGATTCTACGGCGTCATTATAATCGAATTCCGGTTCTAGAGTGGAAATCAAGAATAGTTTCTCGAAATAAAATTTTATTCTAGAATTGTGAATCGGATTCCTATTCAGAATCGACGACTTAACTAAGAATTGTCTAATAAATTTTAAATATTCGGTAAAGTTGTTTCTATACAATATAATGAAGAAGTAATATATTTCTATGGTTTCCGATGTTACGTTATTGTCGGATTATCTTATAATCTTCCGTTTTGCTTAGATGAAAATTAGTTCAAATTTCCTATTTAACTGATAATTGTTTTAGGAAAGTATATCTAAGTAGTTTTGTTTGGGGATAAATACAGAGAAGTGTTCTAACTAAACCATAAGTAGTCACCATAGTGGCAGATACTGCACAGTTTCATAAATGTTTTAAGCTGCTGTAAATGAAGCTTTTTCTCATTTCCACTATTTATATTGTGATGAATTTTGATTCGTTAGCTCGGTTAATTTCATTTTATTAAGGATACTCGTTCATTTGTGTGATGTCTTGGATTTCGGTTTCATTGTGGTCAGTAATATAGGGCAGACTTGGTCTGAAACACTGCCAAGTTCGTATTTTGAAAAAAAACCTATTTTTATTAAAAGTTTTTTTAAACAAGTTTCTATATTTATAGGATATAGTATAGAAAGATACTATAACATGCATTGAGCTTAGATATAACTAATATAAGCTCAGCTCTGATTTTTTTTAATTCACATGGGAGTATGCTGCATTTATCGGAACAGTTAGTGAAAATGTGTATTAGACAGCCGTAGAGTGCGAAAAGCGTATTAGCGGCAGGTTTCGGAAATGTACAGGCTTGAATGGACAGTGACGCCGTTGAAATATGACCATTTTTATAAAATAAATATAACTGTCAAAATTTGAATTTTAATATTGTAATTAGATCAACAACCCCCCTTATGGGGGAGGCCCACGCCCAACAATGGGATACTGCGGGCTAACAAAAAAAAATTGTAATATTGTAATTTTATGTATTTTTAGCATCGTTGTCATATCAATTTTGTTCATTGCTAGGAGAGATGTTGATAAAACAATAAAAAAGAGCGTCCTTTGTATTTGGTGTGAATACACGCATTTTTGATCAGCTCCTAAAAATTTAAAATAATCAACATTGTTTATATTAATAAAGTATTAGTATTGTTCAAATTTAAAAACGAGTTTCTTTGAAGAAAAAGTGGGTTAGTATAACTTACTAAATTTATATTGAAGTAAGTGGATCCTGTTTGGAGTTCGAATATTTGGTCTGACTAAGCAGCGGGATTTGGATCGCAGCACAGGGGAAGCAGCATATGAGTTCAATGACCTTCCTAGGGAGATAATAGCATTTGGATATTGTTTAAAAAAAAGGTAAACCAATTATACGTACCTAGCAGGAAGCACGAGTGTAACTGAGGACTACAGAAAAACACCAGAAAATAATATATAAACCTGTTGAATTTTGCATAGACCATTATAGGCATTTTAGGTTAAAGAACGGCGGGCGACTGACGTGTTAAGATTCCGCCTGAAGTCAGCTGCGTACTGCGAAATAGTTTCATTTTCTCATATAATAGTAAGGTGTGATAGAACCGACTTCTGAGTCAGAGTTCTTATGTTCGAAAGTTAGACCGTGGTACTTTTTTGTTAATATTTGGCGACAAGTCTAAAAATTGTCACCTGGTGCCCAATTTTTCATACTCTAATGAAAAGAAAAATTAAAAAAAAAATATGTTTGCGGAATGCCAGCTATTCAATCTTATTTAACTTTATATTCAATTAAATTATTTACTTCTTATCAATAATTTATAACAATGTATATGTATAAATTCATTAAAATTAAAAAGTGAATTTAGATTAAAAAAAAGATAAAGTCATGTAGCAATATATTGTGTAGATGTAGAAAATCTCAAATTTATTTGTCTTTGTGCAAAATGGAAACTAATTTTCCTTAAAGTGAATTAGATGGCTAAATATATTTATTTGTGGTAATAATAAGCACTTAATAACAATAAAGCGAGGAAATTTTACTTTAAATACATAAATGTATCAATATGTGAAGGATTCAAAATATAAAAATTGATATCATTTCTGGTATAATGACAATATAAGTAGATATGCTATGCCTAGAAATTGTCAAAGCTCATTACCTACATTTCAGGAAAATGATCCTTCTAATACTTTGTGATATGATAAATTATATATCGATAACGTCATCAACAAACTAATAATAAATTAATTTTGTACAACTCAAAATGTTTTTCGGAACTCTATATTTTCAAAGCAGTTGAAGTTGGTCAATATTTTACTTTCACACCGTATCCACACCCACGAAAGCGGTCCCCGACATAATTAAGAAAATGTTTGTGGTCCCCTTGTATTCTGGTGCAAATTACCCTTATAACTGTAATAAAATATTCTAGTTACTCTCGTAACTCTCTTCGCGTATAGAGAAATATAGTGGAAATTACGCACCGGTGCGCATATACGAATTGTTGAGGCGTCGTTTATAAGCAGCGGGAGCAAATGTATTACACAAACACGTGCTCGTATTCAATTTTCAAGATTCCCCAGATTTATTACAGAAATCATCTTGTAATAATACAATACTGCTTTATTTCGACCTGCGTCTTGAATTTACTAAATCAGATTACGAAACCTAAGGTAGACTATATTTGGTAAAGTTGTTGTTGGATGAGTTTTCATCAATTCCGCCTTCTCAAATTTTATTAATTTATTTGATTCTACACGTGTATATATCATATAGATTCATAAACATCTGAAATTGATACAATGTTTGAGGTATACTTTCCATTACAACTTGATCCTAACTTCGCCCACCTATTTTGACCAATCTATATATAGTACGAGGGTTGCCTTTTATATTTCGGGATTAAATAACAAAAACAAATATTTATCATCGAAAATAGCTTTATTGTTTTTCAAAATATTCTCCATGAAGATCAATACACTTTTGCATGCGTGTGAACCAATTTTCGAAGCACTTTTTCATCTCCGATTACGGTATCTCCAAAACATGCACTTTGAACGCATCAACCGCTTCTCTACGTGTCGAAAAACGTTGACCTCGCAAGTTATTTTTGATATTCGGGAATAAAAATTACTATACGGCGGATGACTCATCAAATCGACGTTTTGAGTGCTCAAAAAGTCACTTGTTCGAGCCGATGTGTGAGAGCTCGCATTGCCGTGGTGGAGAATGATCCGTCTTCGGTGGTTGGCTTTCCTTATTTCTACGAAGACTTGTGGCAAACAAATGGTTGTGTACCATTCAGAATTGACCGTTCTACGGTGCACCAATGGTACGGTTGAGACATATCCAGTTTTTCCGAAAAAACAGGCGGCCATTTGCTTCGAAGTGCTTCGAGCACGAACGACTTTTGTTGGGTTTGGCTCGCCTTAGAAGACCCATACAGCCGACTGCTGTTTACTTTAGGGTCATACGCGTAGATGCACGATTCGTCACCTGTCACGATGTCATACACATGTTTTGAAGCACCACAATCGAATTTTTTGAACATTTCTTGCGACCAATTGACCCGAGCTTGTTTTTGAGCGATTGTCAAATTATGTGGGATCCAACGCGAACAAATCTTTTTTACGATCTAATGTTCGTGCAATATTGAACGTATGCTGGTCTCACTAATATCCAAGGATACCTCAATCTCACGATAAATCACATGACGATCTTGCAGTATCAGTTCACGCACCGTATCAATCTTCGGCACAACAACCGATTTTAGACGGCCTTCACGAAATTCTTCGTTGAGCGAACTACGGCCACAATTGAATTCGGTAAACCATCGATAAACACTGGTACTTGATGTTGTTTCATCACCAAAAATCGAATTAAGTTCATCGATGCACTGTTGTTGAGTTAATCCACGTCGAAAGTTGTAAAAAATAATCGCACGAAAATGTTCACGATTTAATTCAATTTTTTGGCCGATATGAATTTTTCAAGTTACAGTAAACAACACAAATAGCGCTCATACGTCAAAACATTCTGAGTACGTACACCGTCAAAAATGTCAAACTTCATGCAGCACTAGGGTTGCCCAGTCCCGAAATATAAAAGACAACTCTCGTATTGAAACGGTATATCTTGAACCTGTCAACAATTTCGTTTCTTACACCATGCCCTTGATCGGTTCCATCACATTAAATACATTTTTAGGTGTCTGCATGTTTGGATCAGTAAATATTTCGACTTGGTGAAAACAGTTTTGTTATGCACTGTATAGTTGCAATAGTGGATCTGCTAAGGAAAGCTGCCTGGCACAACCGAACTAACTTTTGCAGCGATAGCGTTGGCGAGTCTGGATCATGTTCCATAACAATAAATATAATAAGTTCATAGCTATGCGTATCAGGAGAGATACAAATTTTAATTGCGGAAATTTTTCTCATAATATTTATATTAAATCCAGAACGTATTAACCGCCTACTCGCTAGAGATCTGTTCAGTTGCATAAAGTGATTATATGCGAACAACCTTCATAAAAAACAGTAGACAATAACAAGTATCAGTAAATTATTGTAGGTCGTTAGGGTTTCTATAATTGTTAATTTTTAATGATTAAAAGTATTTCATTGAAGAAAATGAAAGCCTGCCCTGCGAAAGGCGTGCAATCGTATCGTATTGTTGTTTGTTGGTATTCGGGTTGGCTGCGGAGCAAAACGCTGATGGTGCCGGCCAAACGGTCACAAGAATGGGTGGCCCGTTTAGTGATACACCAATTAAATAGCCACCGGCCGTGCTACGTACAGCACGTCAAAGCCGTCGGTCCCGGCTACTATTATGTCGGTAGTCGCAAGGTCAAGTCAGAGGCGCTAATGCGATCTGAAAACTCTGATGGCTTTCTTCCACGGTTATAGAAGTAATTATTTTCGGAAAAATTGTGTTAACTCATTATCATAAGTATTGTATTCTATAAATTACGCCTCCTAGAAGGTAAAAATGCATTCAATAAATACTTTTATTAGTATATGAAGACAAGATATTTTAAAATCATTGCCGTTTTAAAATGCAATTTCCGCACACAATTCCACTATTTTATTTAAAAACAGAAAAAAAGCAAGAACATCATAAATATTGAATGTTACCTTACAAGAAATGGTAATGGCTCTACAACTATCGTTTCCTTATGTCTATTTTGTATATCCACACAGCCTACTTCTAATTTTTAACGAAACTTACATAGAACTCCAAAATTGAGTTTATTACAGTCCTCCGTTGTCTCTCACTGCTAAAAGAATCTCTGCCGAGGACTCTACTTGGTTGGGATCTTCCTCGTTAACTATAAACATTTATTTTTGCTTTCTTTAACGCGTTCTGCGTTTTCAATGATTCGCCCTATCGATTGTTGTATTATTTCTTTCGCCAAATCGTAATTTTTATATTTCTACATTTCTGTGATTCCTCCTCATTTTTGTTTTAATTTAATGGAACATCCTACATGTTGTCATGTTTTTGTACTTCTCTGACTGTTTATCCTTTATTTTATTCGTAAACTTAATACTAAAATAATTTTATTGAATAGGGTACGAACAACGTTAATAAAAAAATTTATTTTCTAGTTGGTGAATTGTATATTGTATGTTGCGATAAATAGGGTATTTTCTAGTTTGCTCTCCTGATAGGTTACTGTCGAATTTTTGCCCCCCCCCCTTCGCAGAACCCTTGGGGCAGACCGACTAATCAATGTAAGATTTTGAGTAATATAATTTACTCACCTGAGGTACTGGCTGTTTCAAGAAACTGGAATGGGATAATAAAAACCTTAAAATCGATGGCTGATACCTTAGTAACTTACGACTTGCAGACGACGTAGTACTCTTATCTAATGATACACACGTACTGCACGAAATGCTCCAAGAACTTAACTTAGCATCTCAAGAAATTCGGATCATAATGAATCTTAACAAAACAAAAATGATGACTCAAAGCGATCTACGATTAACGATAGACAACCACAACATCAAAAATGTTAATAAATAGATCTACCTTAGACACACCATAACATTAGGCAAAGGAGATCAGGACACAGAACTGACAAGAAGAATAAACTTTTGCTTTTGGCAATCACGAATACATCCTCAAAACCATAGATATCCCAGTTAATCTAAAGCGTAATGTACACTTCGTTTCATATGATATGCACCACCCATTAAAAATAAAGCTACGGGTTTGAAACTTTGCTAAAATAATGTTTCATCATTGCGTATGAAATGAGTGGTCTATGTTCTCCAGTATGTCGTTCCATATAACCTCAAGTTGGTGTCTCAACTCGTCTAAGTTGTTAGGAGCTCTTGGCAATAATCTTAGTCGCCGACCCATCATGTTCAAAAGACGTTCGATCGGCGATAAGTCCGGTGATCGTGCAGGCCAGGGCACCATCTGCAATTGTGCTTGTTGGAGGTACGTTCTGGTAATGTTTGCAGTGTGTGGACGAGCGTTATCCTGTTGGAAAATTCCGTTTGGCAACGTCTGCATGAATGGTACTAACACCGGTTCCAGGACATTATGAATATAATCATCATTTAAAGTGCCTGGAACGAACACAAGAGATGATCTTCTACCGAAACAAATCGCATCCCAAACCACAACTCCAGCTGTTAGAGCTGTATGGCGTCTTTCAACAAACGGTCGTCATTTGCCCATAAACAAAATCTTGATTCGTCACTCAAGACAATGTCGTTCCAGTGCTGATTTCAATGCTGACGCTCTTGACACCAAGCAAGCCTAACAGCCTTGTGATGTGCAGTTAAAGGGAACTGTTGGAATGGACGGTAGGATCGCAGTCCAATTGAAGAAATTCTTCTGTAAATTGTTGCCATTGACAGGCGACGGTGAAGAGCTCGCATCCAGTCTACAGCCACAGACCTTGTTGTTTGAAAACGGTCTCGTCTAGCCATTCTTCGAAGAAGTCGATCTTCACGAACATTACTGCTACGTGGAGCTTTACCAGCTGGACAATGTCGCTGAATGCCTTCTTCCGACCAAGCAGGCCATATTCGTGCAACTGTAATGTGGTCCCGATTTACTCTTGTACCAATTTCACGAAAAGAAAGTCCAGCTTCTTTCATGCCGATAATTCGACCTATATCAAAATCAGAAATGTGGTTAAAATTTCTACGTTGTCTTACTGGAGGCCTTTTTAATACATTAATTCTGTCACAAAATGTAACAAAATCTCGAAACAACTAGTTAATATTTACTAGATATTGTGTTGTTTCTAAGCAACAAGTTGATGAGAGACAGTAGACAAACACACCACAACCACTTGATTTTTTAATGGAAATAGTGATCATATCATACGCAATAATAAAACATTATTTCACAAATTTTCAAACACGTAGCTTTATTTTTAGTGGGTGGTGCATTTCATGTAAAAACTCAAACCTACTAACACTGTCACAGAGAGCCATGGAACAGACAATGCTTGGTATATCTCTGAGAGATGTAATAAAGAATAAAGACATCAGAACAAAGATAGCTGATGTTATTGAACGCATAGCAGAATCAAAATGGAGATGTGTGAGACACGTGACAAGGGAAGATAAGAACAAGTGGACAACAAAAGTTACACAGTGGAGACCGAGAGACCAAAACGCAGATGGATAGACGACATGAAGCAAACAGCTGGGAGACACGGGTTCCAGAAAGCTCCAAATAGAGAAGAATGAAAAAGGTAAAGGGAGACGTATGTGGAAGAGTGGACTACTACGGGTTTTGAAGAATAAATTGCTCATTAACTAATTTGTAACCAAATGAATGGAAATTGGCGCTTGTTATGGGATCATCTAATTATGTATTCTAAGACACAAAATATCCAGTGCAGCGATTTTACCATATTATTTTCCTGAATAGGGTACGAAAAATAATATTTATATACAATTTCGAATTGTTACACGTCAGTGTTAAGGTCAACACTAATCGCAGTGGTCTCCAATATATGATATTTATTATTTGCTATTGTAATGCTTCTGAAGGTTTAACGTACCAAAATGGTAATTATTTAACTAACGATTAATTATTTTATTACCAAATAAATGAGCTACGTCGAACTACCTAGCAAGGCCATGTTTATCTAACCAATGAATTATTATATTTATACCAGCCTTCATATTTTACCAACCAGATGCCTTCCTTGAAACGTCAACTGACTGAGAAGGAGAGGTTGCACAGTTTAACACAGTAACTATGAGTACGTCAATGTTTTACACAACACAGATGATAGATCTTTCCGTTTTTATTACCCAAACCTGTACAGTGTACAAGTCACGTATGCATAACTTAAAAATAAGTGGACGCGACTGCCTCCCTGGACTTTCCCATACTGGAAACTGTTCATATCATCTTTATTCAACAGTAGAGTTATTTTCCTTAAAACGGTTGTTCAAGTGCTATCCTAAAACCTTGCCTCGTAACGAATAGACTTACAAGGCTTGTAAGAAGTCCCGCCAAATATCTGCGGTGCCCCTTAATTTCCTTTTAATATGCAACCAGGCATACTTCATTCTCTACTATATACGTCGCGCGGTCTAAC